>ML817350.1:0-40406 GCA_009831015.1 Picea engelmannii
TCTTTACTACAATACTAAGTGCTTTTGGAATTGAGCATATATAGTGCGCAGCTACCTTTGAAACAAAAGACTTCCCTGGGTTGATAATTTATGTTTCACTTGGTTGTTTGAAATTAATTAAGCAATTATAGTGACCAACACCTTACAAATCCATTTATGGAATAAGGACCTTATTATCCTCCCTCCCTTTGTTATGGTAAAGTCGTTGAGACCCATTCCTACTATGAAAAAACTAATTATTATACCCATATCCTACTTATATGACAAATATTCACTTTAAAGAAACTATGTTGTAGTTTGAGGCCTTGATCATGGCCTATAAGATCAAGAATATTAACTTAGGTCCTAATTCCCTCTACTTCTAACCCAACCATGGTTAAGGATCTAGTACCAATCCCTATAGCATAAAACCTTCTAATGGCATCCACATACCACTGTAATGATAATGATATCTTATATAGGGCATGTTTTGTGGTTTGTGGCCTTGTCCATGGCCCTTGTAGGTCCCCGAAAGATTCATTTAGAGCCAAAGGGATTTATTTTCCTCTCATGCACATTATCAAGGCATTAAGACCTATCCCCATTATCCAAGGAATTATAGGAGAAACCATGTTCGACTTAGAGGATATGGTAATATTAATATTAAACTGGTAATATTAATATTAAAATTGCAACCTAAAATAAATTTTTATTTTATTTTTTTAAATAAATATTACTCATTGCACTTTCAACGACCATCATACACCTGTGATGGATTTGCTATATAAACAACAAAAGTGGTCGTCTCAAGTGCGACGCCAACTTAAATTTCTTTGACACATTTACTATATAAACAACGAAAGTTGTCGTCACAAAGGTCGTCGCAAGTGCGATGACAACTTAAATTGATGCGACGCATTTACTATATAAACTACAAAAGTTTTCATTGCAATGGTCATCTCTAGTATGACGACAACTTAAATTTTTGCGACACATTTTCTATATAAACAATGAAAGTTGTCGTCGCAATGGTTGTCTCAAGTGCAACGACAACTTAAATTTTTGTGACGTAGTTGCTACATAAACAAAAAAAATTGTCATCGCAAGGGTGACAACAACTTAAATTTCTACGATGCATTTTCTATGTAAGCAACGAAATCTGTCGTCGCACTGGTCATCTCAATTGCGACGAAATGTTGGTTTCACTTAGTTTACCTATATTGTTGTATTGGCGATGATATTTATTTTTTTGTCGCAATTGTGAGAAGTTCCCTAAGGTTGTCGCAGTTGCCACGTGACATAAAACGATATTTCAGAGACTCAAGATTCGTCACAATATCCACGACATAATGTCACAAGAGCGACGAAATAGCCATCGCAAAATGAGCCAAATTTGCTAGTGTGGTTATTGTTATTACAAGAATATGATATGACCATCTTGAATAAACCAGGGAAGGATAATGTAGTTGTCGATTTTATTTCAAGACTTACATCTAATGAAAATGAGTCACATGTAGAATATTCTTTCCTTTATGAGCACCTATTTTCAATTCCTACTAACTCTCATTGTTTCACAGATATCGCTAATTACTTGGTTTTAGGTAGATTTTGACATGATTTATCTTTGGAGGATCAATAGAATATCATCAAACAAAGTTGGATATTCTCATGGACCAATGACTCTCTCTTCTACATAGGATTATATCTCATCATCAAGAGATGTGTGTGAGAAGAAGAGATATATGAGATCCTGAAATATTTCCATGATGGTCCATGTGGGGGAAACTTTGCAAATAAAAGGATTGGGTAAAAGGTACTTCATTAAGGGCATTATTGGCCCACTATATTCATTAAGGGTATTTTAAGAGGTGTGATAGTTTCCAGAGCATGGGAATAACATTGCAATCAAACTAGATGTCATTATAGCCACAGTTGGTATTGGAACCCTTTGATAAATGGGCCCTGGATTTTGTAGGGATAATCAATACTCCTTCCCACCATAACTCCTACATCCTAGTATGCACAAATTATGTCACAAAATGGATGGAATCCAAGGCACTCTCAGCCACGAAAGAATAAGTAGTAGTGGGATTTATTCATGAAGAAATATTCACCATATTCGGATACCTCAGGAAATAGTTACTAATTAAGGAACTCAATTCACTTCAAGACTCATTAAAGACTTGATGGATAGATATAAGATCAAACACGGGGTTACCACACCATATCACCCGCAAGAAAATGGACTAATAGAAGGGAATTTTTTATTTATTGAGGCCTGTTATCCACCAGTTTGCACAAGATGGATTTCTGAAGAGCCGCCAGAGAATGAGCAGGAAATGCTCATATATATAGATTTCAATGATTCAACAGTCCTTAAAAGGGCCCCTTTTTTTCGCATTTCCACTATTGTAATAAATTCCCTAAGTATGAGATATTGTAAAAGACTATTGGCCACCCTTGATCTGGGAGTGGGCACATACTCCGGAGTGTTTTTTTTACTTGTTAATTATTTTTTCTGCTTTCTTTAGTGAGATTTTTTTTACCTTAGTGAGCGATTAAATAATTTCAAAGTTTTTTCACTCAAGAAAAAGCCATGCTCTAAAGCCGAAGTATGTGTTGACAAGCAGGTCTTGGCATGGAAAATCCAATGTATAGTGTCAAAATGTAAATAAGGCATACTATAACATAGTGTCTAAGTCATTTGGAAATTGCGGCTAAGTCTGATAGGTTTTTTTTTTTTTAATGAATTAATTAAATTCCCGCAAAATTGGAATAAATTAATTCTGAGTCAGTAAATGTAAAAAATATGGCATCAAACATTGTCAAATGCCATATTTACAGTCTTTTTCCAGTCCAGAGTATGATGTAAACCCATATTTCCTATTTTTCGAGACTAAAAAGTGATTATTATCACTAAAAAAGTCAATTTTACTTGAAAAATATGGAAAAGGGGTAATTAATTGGGTCTCCTAAATTTTAGGAAAGATGGAAAACATGTTTAGACATGTTTTTTGTGTGTATGTAGTCAATTAAAGGTTCAATATAAGTTAACTGGTGAGAAGGTCGACCTCCTTGGATAACATTGAGTTAGGAGGAGTCTCTAACTAAGGAACTCGACTCCCTTTCCTTAGTGGCACGCCCAAAACCCTAATGCACCTAACTAAGGGACCCAGGCATCCCTAACTCCCTCTCCAATCCCACTCACTCCTATTTCACTCATCCCTCATGCCTACTCTCACCTAGTCCACTCACCCCTTACCTCCACTTCACCTACCATCACTCCCCCTTCACCCACGCATCTCCTCTAACCTAAGTGTGCCACTCTCTAGTCTAAGTGTGCCACTCTCTCACACTCACTCTTCACATTCACTCTCTTCTAGTTAACCTACCAAAGCCTCCACTTAAACTACCTCATCACTCCTTCATCTCATGTGCACCACTCCTTCATATCTCCATCATCTCATGTGCAACTCCCTCATCCCCATGTTTTACCTAAAACCTAACCCTAAACCTAAACGCATGCTTACTTTGGAAGTATCATCCCTCACTCTATTTAAGAGAGGTCAACCTCCCTCATAGAGTTAGTGAATCTTGGGCAAAGCATTTGTATTGTTGAATATTTGTTGAAATAAAAAGTCTTTGGAGCTACTTTTTGGTGTGTGGAGCTAATGTGTGGATGGATGTTAGACTAATGAGGTGATGTTGTATCGATTATATGCATAATTTATTTTTTTATTTGGCTAATAACAATATATGGTTATCTAGATGGAATGAATTGTATAATTTTTTTATTATTCAGTTTATTTGTTAACCTATACTCAATCGTTTCAATGCATATGTGTTTTCGGTTAAACTAATGTGCTTTGGAGCTTGTTTGTGTAGAGAAGTTCACCAAGTACAAGAATTTGCAGGTATCAATATTGCAGGTAGTACCAAATATTTGGAGAAGCTAAGAGATGCAGCTACTTATTTTTCTGTCCAAGGAGTTCCTAAAGAAGGCATTCACCCTCTTCTTCATATCAAGGAGGGCCTCATCGCTTGAATTTTCCAAGCTCAAGAAAAAACTCATAAATCCAATAAACTCTTTCCCTCACTCTCTTTCTTTTGGTTGCATGCTGTTTTAGAGTAGATTTAAAAGTTAAATTTTTAACATCTAAGACTTGCATGCATAGCTTTTTAGATCTAGGTTAAAAGCTTTCAATTTAAAGGTAGATCTAGACAAGGTTAAAAGCAATTTTTTAGGTCTTTTTCATCTAAGTTTGAGACCAAGATTTAGCTTAGATTAAAATGTTTACCAAGCTGTTTGAAGATGATTTTTTTTCTGTCCCAAAACAGTGAACATAACTCTTTAAAAAAGATCCCAAGTTAGGACTTTCTAAAGCATAAAAAGCCCCAAAACATCTACCATTTTTTGCCTTAAAAAATTTTGTTAAAATTTTTAGTTGTTAGAACTCTTTCCTTCCATCTTGTAAATCATTTTTTGTTGTTGTTTTGTTGCAGAAAATATAGGTCCAAGAAGAGGTTCTGCTCATTTCAGGTGGTTTTCAAGGTCCCCAGGGACCGTGGGGGGTTGCAACTTCTTCAAAAAAGCAAAGTTTCTACTTTCTCTTTCTTCTTGTGTTATTTTCTCAACGATCCAAAATAAGGATCCATCCCTTTCTAAGAGAGCTAAATCTCAAATAGAACTCCAAATTTCTATGTTGTAAAGCGGGCCTTTGTGCCCAGTTTCTTCATCCCCTTAAGGGGGGATTCGTGTTGTGGTTTGTTTTCTTGTCGCTTTAAATTTTGCATGATCAAATTCAAAATCAAGTAACACAAATAAATAAGTATCCAACACAACACTCTAACCGCATGCATGTTAAATTTAATTCACACATTTTCATGCATCTTGATTAGTTTCAAGTAACTTCTTTTTATAAGTTATTTTTGTTTGCAATAACAATTTCCAAGGAAATATCTTGTGGATCTCTCTCTCTCAAATATAAACAGGGTATATAAAACTTAAATGTTGCAAATCATATCTCTCATTTCTTTCAAGTTATTCATATAAAGTGCCTCAATTACAAGCAGGGTGTGTGTAATCCATCTTTTCATTTCGCAGTAAAGTAATTGAACCTTGCTAGTGTAATAGGGAAATCCTTTAAGCGTGCAAGTTCATTGGGAGGAAAGTGCTTGAAAGTGATCTGTGAAGTAAGGCGGTTCGTCATGTTGGACATCTAGCACTTTCAGTGAGTTTACTGGTGAGACCATTGTGTTTCGGTAAACTCTCAGTGAGTCCAAGAAGAGAACAAGCTTCTTAAGGGGCCAAACACCTTCACTAATTAATCAAAAAATTAACCTTAATAAAATCCTTGATCTACACTACCCAGAACTCCATTTAAGGCACTATTTAAAACTTATTATCTCTCTTTGTCTTAAGTGAGTGATTTGATACATACTTTAAAGCATCTATATTTTATGTGAGCAGTGTTTACATTTATGCATTCTATCTAAATTTTTATGCTTAAGTCTTGTAGATCTGTATCCTTTGATAATATATACATGCATGCTCATGGAAAATTATCTTATTTGATTATCTAAAGATTATAAATGCATGTTTACAAGAAAGTACTTTTGATTATGATGATGGTGAATGATGAATGTTAAATGATCAGGTTTTATTTTAAGCAATAAACTCCTAGAATATTTTTTTCTTTATGTCTTAGCTTAGAAAGCCTTAGTTTTATTTTGTTAGGGACTACCCCCCTTGGCTTCGCTAGGAGTTGGCCTAGATGGAGGAGTTGAGGATTAGGTGACATCACCTTAACTCTCACATTCCCCCAAGGACAGACCGAGTGGATTGTATATTTCTTCCACGTGACCCAGGTGTGTGTAAGGAGACAACATTTTGGCATTGTTGCCGGGGATAAATCTTTCTATTCCCGGAACATGACTTTTTTTTCCTTGTTTTTACTTAGTTTTTTATGCTTGTAGTTTATCAGAAATGGACTCAACCATCTGGTGACTCCACTCACTTCCAATTTAACTAGGTATTCTACAAGGAGGAATTCATAAGGCATTCTTAACTTCATTCCTGAACCTGAAAATGTTTATCGAAGGAGGTTAGATAAAGCCTCTTTTCATAGTATACTTAGTCATTTAGGAACATATTCCATTTCTGATATCCACTTGTTTTTTTCTAGTCGTAGTTTTACTTTAGAAATGGCCATATATGCTCCATGTGATTTTAGTGCAATAAATAATTATCCACCTGCTATTCATGAAAAGGAAATTGAGAAACTTCCTAGTTTCCAAGGCAATGATGCCATTTCAGCTAAGATGCATGTCAAAGCCTTTATGAGGTGTATTAATAAATGGTGTGTTGCACACGATTATGAAGATGTAAAAATGAAGTTATTTGTTCTTTCCTTGGAAGATGATGCTTCAGATTAGTACGAAGACAAGCCAGATAACACCTTCAAAACATTGAAGGACCTCATAGATTCCTTTACTGAAAACTAGGGGGAGAAAAGAGATCACTGGCATCTTTTAGCAGCTCTCAACACAATGAAGAAAAATGAAAATGAAACCATGGACGAGTTCAACAAAAGGTTCAACGAACTAGTTTCAAGCATTCACAAAGACATCAAACCTCCTGAGAGTGTTATCTTGATCTACTATATCAAGGCATTCGGTGGTGAAATAAGATATAAATTAAGAGATAAATAACCCATCGACCTCAAAACAACTCAAGAAGTCGCTATCAAGATAGATTAAAACATACAAGTGTCAGGAAAGTCAAACCTTCCAGGATTCACAAGAGGCAGTTCTTCAAGAAAATCAGATCCTAAAGAGAAAGCAACAATTCCAGACAATAAAGATCCATCCTATGACCCTTTAAAGGCCATAATAGAGATGGTCAAAAGAATGGAGGCCACCCATGCTACCCAACTTAGTGCATTCCAGAATAGGTTGATAGCCATGAAGAGGTCCCAAAATCAGAATAATAGGTTCCAACCAAGGTCTAGTATTGAAAGATGGCAAAAGAAAAGTCTTCAAAAAGAATAAAGGCCACCAAATCAGTTAGAATCTAATAATGTGGTGAATGAAGACATACCACCCTTTTGTAGAGCATGTGAGGACTTTCACGAAGAGTCCACTTGTCCATCATTTTGTCAAATAAATGAACAAGGCCTCCCTCCAACAAACAACTTTGTGGGGCATTCAAGGAACTCTAACCACATAAACAATTTTGGAGAGACACGCCCATTGTCAATGGATTATTGGCTCAAAATGCAAGAAAGGTGTGAACAAATAAATGATGTGATTGAAGAGTATGATAACGTTACAAAGTTGTATGGACACAAGCCAACAAATGAGTAGATCCTAGAGATGGTCAGACATAAAGGAATAGTTTACCAAAGAAAAGGGAGAGAAGCTTCAATAAAATCTCAAACAAATTTTCCCAAGGTGACTACTCCTCTTCTAATTACTGATCTATCTATTGATTTGGGTAGTTTGATTTCGAATGCTAAAATATTGGTTCCAGTATCAGACCTTCTGAAAATCCCTTCATAAAAGGATAAATTAATTAAAGAAATAAATGCTCCTAAAAATCAAGAAGTTGTCAAGAGTCAAGAAAAATAAAAGGAACAACATAAAGATCCACTAGTGGTTTTGACTAGCAGAGATAGAACCAAAGAAGAGAATCCCCCTTTCTTTGTGTCTCTAGAAATAAATGGCCAATGGTTACACAATTGTATGTATGATTCAGGAGCTTCATCCAACATCATTACTAAAGGAATTATGCAAAGGCTAGGCCTTAAGGTTACAATGCCCTATAAAAACATATGTGCCATGGATTCCAGGGAAGTTGAAACCCTTGGGATTATCATAGATCTGCCAGTTAAGCTATCTTTTCGCCCAGATTTTTCTTTTGAGATGGATGTTCTTGTAATTGATGTACCAAATTCTTGGGACATGCTTCTCTCAAGAAAATGGGGAGCTCACATGGGTGGTTGCATAAACATGGATTTTTCCTTTGCAACTATCCCATACCCTCTCCCATCAATCGAAAGCTTCAGGATCCTTAGAGAAAAATAAAGGAAGTGCCATATAGAAGACCCTAAAGAGAAGTTAAATGAGTACTTATGTCAAACATCTGACATGGGAAATTTCTCTATTTGTTCAAACTTCCTAGCACCAGCTGAGGAGAATTTTAAGGATGAAAAAGAAAGTAATAACGCTTGGAAGATGAACTTTGATGGTGTACATTCAAGATCAAGAAAAGGGGTTGGGATTGTCCTAGTTTCACCAATAGGAAAGTCTTACAATTTTGCATTTATACCGGAGTTTGATGTAACAAATAATGTGGTTGAGTATGAAGCACTTCTACTTGGTTTAGAAATCACAAAAGATATGGGGATAAAAATAATAAGTGTCAAGGGTGACTCAGATTTATTCATCCTCCAGGTTAAAAACAAATTTGCATGAAAAAGTCAAAGATTAAGGAGATACAAAAATGCAATTTGGGATACCATAGAAATGTTTGATGTTATGGATCTCATTTCAGTACCTAGGGATCAGAACAGTCTATCTGACAGTTTGGAAGTTGCAACTTCAACCCTCCAACCTTCAGAATATTTAATGAAAGGAGAAGGAAAGTTGGAAATAATCTTTAGACCTTTAGTTCTAGACAATGTTAATCATTGGCAAGTCTTCAGAGATGAAAAAAAAATCCTAAGATTCATTCACAATGTTCAAGATTTCTCAGATTTCAATGTCAGTTATAAAGAATAAGGTAAAGACTATCCTGAGGAGGATGACTCAATAAAGAATCCAATCCCTAGAGGAATAACTTCCTTAGAAAAGATCTTTGATAGGCATGACATGTATAAAAGGAAAAAGGAAATAGTAAAAATTGGCAGCTACATAGAAGTAAACATTGGAATAGAAGAAGTCCCAAGGCTCATAAAAATCGGAAAAGGTACTTCAGAAAAAGAAAGAAAATAATTAATAAGTCTTGTCAGTGAGTATAGGGATGTATTTTATTTTACATGTGATGAACTTAAGGATTATAAAGATTTATTTCAACATACTATCCCACTCAAAGAAGACACCAAACCTTTTCGACAAAAACTTAGGCAAATAAATCCTAATTTGGCACCTTTGGTTCAAGCAGAACTTAAAAAGATGTTGGATGCATGCATCATTTCCCCAACAAGGTATTCTTAATGGTGTTCTAACTTGGTTGTAGTTAGAAATAAAAATGGGGGAATAAGGCTATATATAGATTTTAGAAATCTGAATCTTGCATGCATTAAGGATAATTACCCATTTCCCAACATGGAAAATCTGTTGCAAAGAGTTACTGGGTCAAAAATAATGTATATGTTAGATGGTTTCTTTGGATACAACCAATTGTTGGTGAGGAAAGAGGATCAGAATAAGACAAATTTCACCAAACCATGGGGAACCTTTGAGTATATTAGAATGCCTTTTGGATTGTTAAATGTAGGGGCTACCTTTCAAAGATCCATGAATTTTGTTTTTCATGAATTGATGGGAAAAATCATCGAGATATACCAAGATGATCTGACTGTGTTTTCAAAGAAAAGATATGATCATATAAGTCATCTCAGACAGGTGTTTGAAAGATGCTAAAAGTATGGAATCTCCTTGAATCCGTCCAAGTCAATCTTGGGGGTTGATGAAGGTAAGTTGTTGGGTCATATCATAACAAAGGATGGGGTGAAAATGGACCAAGAAAGGGTGCAAGCCATACAAGGAGTCCCTTTACCCCAAACCAAGAAATCCTTACAATCCTTCCTTGGTCAGATTAACTTTGTAAGAAGGTTCATCCCAAACTTGGCCAAAACTATGAAACCCATTCAAAGACTTTTAAAGAAGGATGTCAAGTTTGAATGGACAGAAGAAGGAAGAAGAGCATTCAAAAGTATTAAGGACGCAATTAGTACATCTCATATACTAATTAGTCCAGACTATGCCAAATACTTTTAAATCTTCTCCTTTGCTTATGAAGATACTATAGAAGGGGTGTTGCTCCAAAAGAATGATGAGGATCAAGAGCAGCCCATTTCTTTCATGAGAAAGGAATTGCAAAATTCAGAGCTTAATTATACAACTATGGAAAAGAAAGCATATGCTTTGGTTAAGTCCCTTAATAATTTTCGAGTTTACATAGGATATTCAAGATTTGTGGGGTATGTGCCTCACCCAGTAGTAAAAGATATCCTTGGACAACAAGATTGCTTGGGGGTCAAAGGAAAGTGGGTTTCAAAAATACAAGAGTATGATCTAGATATAAAACCCACCAAATTAATCAAAGGTCAAGGATTAGCTCAAATGCTAACTAAAGGTAATGAAAAAGATTTAAACCTAGTCTGTCAAAACATCCAGTCTAGGCCAGCTTTATCGACAGAGCTTCAAAAGTTAGAACAACTCAAATAGTATGTTGATATCATTTTCTTCCTGTCTAATCTCACATGCCCTAGTCACTTAATTGGTCACAAAAGAAGAGAAATGAGATTAAAGGCATCTAAGTATTGTATTATTCAGGATGGATTGGGGTGGAGGAACCCCGATGGGGTAATAATTAGATGTGTTGATGAGCTTGAGTCCAAAAGACTCTTGGTTTATTTTCATTTAGGATTTTGTGGTGGGAATTTTGCAGCCAAAACCACTGCCCACAAAATCCTCAGAGTAGGTTACTACTGGCCTACTATTTTTTTAGATGTGCACAAAATGGTTAGGTGTTGTTAGCAGTGTCAGTTGTTTACTGGGAAACAGAAGCTAGCAGCCTTACCATTACAGCTGATAGTGGTGGAAGCCCCTTTTCAGCAATGAGGGATTGATTTCATATATTAGTTCAAAGATAATTCAAGTAATAGCTATACTTGGATAATCATGAAAACTGATTACTTTACAAAGTGGGTAGAGGCTATACCCACCAATTTAGCAACCGATAAAGTGGTCATGGACTTTCTCGAAGATAGAATTATCACTAAATTTGGTGTGCCAGTAAAAATAACTACTAATAATGCCAAGGCTTTTAGTTCCACAGAACTATCCTCTTTCTATTTTAAATACAACATTATATTATCCCACTCATCAAATTATTATCCCCAAGGAAATGGTCTTGTTGATTCTAGAAATAAGAACTTAATGACAATTCTTAAGAAAATTGTTGGGGATAACAAGAGGTCATGGGATAATAAAATCAAGTTTGCACTTTGGGCTGACAGGATCACAAAGAAGAGTTCAATGGGAAAGAGTCTCTTTGAGTTGGTTTATGGTCTTGACGTCAATTTGCCAGTTCATATGAGACTTTCAGTGTATCAGTTTGTCCAGAAGTATGGTTTAGACGAAGACTTTCATCAGAGCAGTATTGATCAGATAATTGAGTTGGATGAAAAAAGAAGGAAAACCCTCAATCAAAGTATAAAAAATCAAGAAAAGGTAAAGAATACGTTTGATAAGTCCTCAATGTTAGCTCCCAAAATGAATCTGTCACTATGGTTGCATTTTGTGGTTGATAGCATGGCTATTGGTAGTGTTCTCAAATTTGGTTTTGAGTTTTTCTAGTAGTAAGACTTAGTTTTTGATTTTTGTCTTAGAAATAAGACGACCCATAAAGGTCTTCTCTTTAAAATTTTCATAAAACGCTTTCAACAACTAACGTGTGTTTTAAAGGTGATGGTTAGTTGGTGAAAGTGGTGAGTTTCAACAGCTAAGGAGCATTTCTCACGGGTTGTGTGCCGGTGAAAGCGACAATTTTCAACAGCCAAGGAGCGCTTCCCATGGGCCATGCGCTGGTGAAAGTGGGAATCACGTGCGTTTTATCCACGTTTTAAAAATCTAATGATGATACAATCATCCCACATCATGCAATCAAGAATGATGTGATGGTGAAAGTGGATAATGATGGAGACTCGGGTTTGCACGTCTAAATAGGATTACAAAGCGGATCTTGTTCAGTAACGCATGCTTCACAATCATGGCGTCGGAAATGGAGAATTTGAATCCATTATCGCAGGTACAGGAGTTGTACTACCTGGCTGACAACATCAAATCATTTCATCGCTTCCCCAACACGCATCACTCACAAATGTATGCTAAGTTTCTAATGTTGAAAGACAGAGCCGAGTGCTTTCACCAGTGCAAGACCTCGGCCTGAACAACAGTTTGCAGTGATTGGTGTACATAGTCGTTTCAGTTTTTGAGTTCCAGATGGTGAGGAGACACAGTGGGTCTTTACTGAGAAAAGAGTTGGACAGTCTATCCTTCCTACAGACGCATCCATAAGTGCAGAAACACTTCTCAAACGCAGGTTGTATCGAATTTGTTGAAAGGTTACAGAATGGTTGTCATCAATCCACAACAGAAGCGTTTGCTAAAACGTTTGACGAGAATAAGGCTTGTGTTGGGTCCTTGGAGATCATTGTGGATGAAGTTTCCATTGTTGTAGTGACCAGCTTACCAAGGTCGGGCCAGAGTTGGTTCAAAATGACTGCCACCAAAAACTTAAATTTCAGAGCATATTTGAAGGAGTAATTCAGACATAGTGCATGGAAGAAGAGCATGCCACTTTCCCATTTAGAGGATGAGTGGCAGGATTTGTTTAAGGGCATCCAAATCTACATAACTTTAGAAGGCAGGTATGAAAAACCGATGTTGTATCACTTCAAGCTCTTAGACCATTTCACAGGTAAAACTCTCCTAAATCTACCTTTCTTCTTGCACAAGAGCTTAACTAAGGTCTATAAAAAGATTAGAGCTGAACCCCTAAGCATCAAGAACACTCTGTGCCACTTTGGCCTTATTAAATTGATCATTCTAGAGGAGTTAAGACAGAAGGGAAGAACCTGGCAACACTTTCTTTTTTGGGAGGGCTTTGAAACTCAAACTCAGCCCATGAATGAACAGGGGAAAGCTGGAAAGAAGCAATTGACTCCTCAAAGCAGCTCGAGGAAGAGGAGAACCCTTCCAGGACCTCCAGAAGATAGAATCTCTGGTGTGAAATCTCACAGGTCAAAGAAAAAATTGAATTTTGAGACTACTACAGAGCAGCCTACAGAAAGGAGAACAAACATCTTAAACCTGCCATATACAGACTCAGAACCAAAGAAAGAAGATGAGAGCCCTATCATCAAGAGTCCTGAACATTCTATTGAGTTTGCATAGAATTATGAGACCTTTACTCACACCGAGGAAGGGGAAACATCAAAGAGCACTAAGTCGAAGAAAACACATAAAATCAAGCATCTCAAGGAAGTGATCGCTCAGCAGGAGGTCTTAGAGAGGGTAATAAAGGAAAGATACAAGAAGTTGTCTGATAATTTTGTAGAAACAAATGATGCATTTGAAAAGTTGGCCCGTGAAAGTGTCAAGGAAAAGAAGAGGAAACAGAAAATCACCAAAGACTATAACAGTCTGTGGTGGCTAGCTAAGCGCCTTAAAATGAAAATTAGAAAAATGAAACAAAAGCAAAAATCACACACAGATTTGCAAGTGCTTTCTCAGGTTGCTGTGAACATGCAAGGGGATAAAGCAGAGACACGTTGAGTTTATGATGAAATAACAATTTTGGAGGCGAAATTTCATTTTGGGTTGAGGCAGAGATTTCACCAGCGCACAGCGTAATTTTACAACCAGTTAGCTGGTGAAAGGCAGCGCTTTCACCAGCTAACCAGTGAATCATAAGGAGAGTTAGCCGGTGAAAGCAGAAAAATCACTTTTGGAAGCTAAGGACGGATCAGGTCATTTTTCACAGGTTATAAAGAAGTTCCAGAGTATCAGGGGGATAACAACTTGCTCACAAAAGACTTTGCATCAGAGATTTGTGGGAGTTTTTGAGAACCACATGCTAAACTAATTTCCTCAAGTATCGACTATGAACATTGAAGAAATCCAACTGTCAAGACATGTGCCTTTATCATGTTTCATAACATCATAGATTCCAGGAGCTAAAGAATACAGATGTCGAATTTTGAGATTGAAGACAATTCGAATGCTAGTCTAGTGATTAAGTCTTTGTATTCAAGTTGCTTAGTTAGATTTGAATTGCTATTTTTAGATACAGATCCAATTTTTTAGGATCTTAAAAAACTGATTGTAAAAGGCTATAAATGCCTATCTTTTCTAAGAGACAAGGGTTCAAACTGGGATACATTTTGGTGCTATTGTATAGACTCTTTTGATACAATAAAATTGCAATTCCCTTTCGTTTTCAATATCAGAATATTCATGTTTCCATTTTTGTACTTCATTTCAGTTTATTTTAGCTTATGAAGACTGTTATCTCTTTATTGAGCTTATAGATTTGAATTGAAGGATCTCCTTTCTGTCTTGTATTAAGCCTTACACCCAACTGTATTTGGAAATCAAGATTAGTGTTCTTCATCCCCCCCCTCAAATTATTTGATCTGATTATTGTTTCCTGAAAGCACTGTTTCTTTAGAAGTAAAACGAGTTGTCTATTACAGTGATCTTTAAAGACCCCATTGTTCCAAGCATATATACACATTATTTCTAAGTTACCAAGCATCCTTAGCTTACAACCCTAAGGAGTTTCTTGCAGTGATAACACTCAAGACGGAGGGATTTCCAGGAAAGTGATACAGTCCTTCTATGGGACAAACAGAGAGAGAAGCCAGGAAGCCACGACAAATTTGACAGCTTATGGGCAGGGCCTTATATTATCCAGGATGTAGCTGGAAGGAACTCTTTTGTCCTGAACAGATTGGATGGTGAGAAGTTGTCACTACTAGTAAATGGTCAACTTCTCAATCTCTTCTTCAACGAAGTCATCTGATGCCCATGGGGGCATCTACTATATCATATTCTCTAACCCTTATCTTTGTACTTTATATTCTGTCTTTATCTACATCATTTATTTTTATGCACATGTATACTAACACCTTGTTATATTTTATGCACATGTATATATGATTTGTTGTACTATATGTATTTGTACTCTTTCATTTGCAAATTGTGTATAATGTTGGTTTTATATGGATATGATATCTAACATGCGTCAATGATGTAGGAAGCATAATTTTGGATTCTCTCATGGTCTCCTTCAGATTTATAGATCAGCCACACATCCCCATATGGAACCAATGTTATCCACCAGTTTGCATAAGATGGATTTCTGAAGGGCTGCCAGAGAATGAGCAGGAAATGATCATATATACATATTTCAATGATTCAAAAGGCCTTAAAAGGGCCCCTTTTTTCCGTATTTCCACTATTGTAATAAATGTCCTAAGTATGAGATATTGTAAAATACTATTGGTCACCCTTGATCTGGGAGTGGGCACATATTCCGGAGTGTTTTTTTACTTGTTAATTATTTGTTCTTCTTGCTTTAGTGAGCTTCTACTTACCTTAGTGAGCGATTAAATAATTTCTAAGTTTTTTCACTCAAGAAAAAGACATGCTCCAAAGTCGAAGTATGTGTTGCCAAGCAGGTCTTGGCATGGAAAATCCAATGTCTAGTGTTAGAATGTATATAAGCTCATACTAGAACATAGTGTCTAAGTAATTTGGAAATTGCAGCTAAGTCTGATAGGTTTTTTTTTTAAGTTTTTAATGTATTAATTAAATTCCCACAAAATTGGAATTAATTAATTATGAGTCAATAAATGTAAAAAATATGGCATCAAACATTGTTAGATGCCATATTTACAGTCGTTTTCAAGTCCATAGTATGATCTAAACCCATATTTCCTATTTTTTTAGACTAAAAAGTGATTATTATCACTATAAAAGTCAATTTTACTCTAAAAATATGGAAAAGGGGTAATTAATTGGGTCTCCTAAATTTTAGGAAAGTTGGAAAACATGTTTAGACATGCTTTTTGTGTGTCTGTAGTCAACTAAAGGTTCAATATAAGTTAATTGGTGAGAAGGTCGACCTCCTTGGATAAAATTGAGTTAGGAGGAGTCTCCAACTAAGGAACTCGACTCCCTTTCCTTAGTGGCATGCCCAAAACCCTAGCGCACCTAACTAAGGGACCCACGCATCCCTAAATACCTCTCCACTCCCACTCACTCCTAGTTCACTCATCCCTCACGCCTACTCTCACATAGTCCACTCACCCCTTACCTCCACTTCACCTACCATCACGCCCCCTTCACCCACGCATCTCCTCTAACCTAAGTGTGCCACTCTCTAGTCTAAGTGTGCCACTCCCTCACACTCACTCTTCACACTCAGTCTCTTCTAGTTAACCTACCAAAGCCTCCACTTAAACTACCTCATCACTCCTTCATCTCATGCACACCACTCCATCTCTCCTTCATCTCATGTGCAACTCCCTCATCCCCATGTTTTACCTAAAACCTAAACCTAAACCTAAACCTAAACGTAGTCCTACTTCAGAAGTATCATCCCTCAGTCTATTTACGAGAGGTTGACCTCCCTCATAGAGTTAGTGAATCTTGGGCAAAGCATTTTTATTGTTAAATATTTGTTGAAATAAAAAGTATTTGGAGCTACTTTTTGGTGTGTGGAGCTAATGTGTGGATGGATGTTAGACTAATGAGGTGATGTTGTATCGATTATATGGATAATTTCTTTTGTTATTTGGATAATCAAAGGATATGGTTATCTATATGGAATGAATTATATAATTTGTTTATTATTCAGTTTATTTGTTAATCTATACTCAATTGTTTCAATGCATATGTGTTTTCGGTTAAACAAATGTGCTTTGGAGCTTGTTTGTGTAGAGAAACACCAAGTACAAGAATTTGCAGGTAGTACCAAATCTTTGGAACGGCTAAGAGATTCAACTAATTCTTTTTCTGTCCAAGGATTTCCCAAAGAATGCATTCACCCTCTTATTCATATCAAGGAGGGCCTCATCACTTGAATTTTCCAAGCTCAAGAAAAAACTCAGAAATCCGATAAACTCTTTCCCTCACTCTCTTTCTTTTGGTTTCATGTTGTTTTAGAGTAGATTTAAAAGTTAAATTTTTAACATCTAATACTTGCATGCATAGTTTGTTATATCTAGGTTAAAACCTTTCAATTTAAAGGTAGATCTAGACAAGGTTAAAAGCAATTTTTTAGGTCTTTTTCATCTAAGTTTGAGACCAATATTTTGCTTAGCTTAAACTATTTACCAAGCTGTTTGAAGATGATTTATTTTCTGTCCTAAAACAGTGAACATAAATCTTTAAAAAAAGATCCCAAGTTAGGACTTTCTCAAGCATAAAAAGCCCCAAAAAATCTACCTTTTTTTGCCTTAAAAAATTTTGTTAAAATTTTTAGTTGTTAGAACTCTTTCCTGCCATCTTCTAAATCATTTTTGTTTTATGTTTTGTTGCATCAAATAAAGGTCCAAGAGGAGGTGCCGCTCATTTTGGGTGGTTTTCAAGGTCTCCAGGGACCCTAAGGGGTTGCAACTTCTTCAAAAACAAAAAGTTTCTACTTTCTCTTTCTTCTTGTGTTCTTTTCTCAACGATCCAAAATAAGGATCCATCCCTTTCTAAGAGAGCTAGAGCTCAAAGAGAACTCCAAAGTTTGATGTTGTAACAAGTAATAAAAGTGGGCCTTTTTGCCCATTTTCTTCATCCCCTTAAGGGGGATTCTTGTTGTGGTTTGTTTTCTTGTCGCTTTAAATTTTGCATGCTCAAATCCACAATCAAGTAACACAACTCAATAAGTATCCAACACAACACTCTAACTGCATACATGTTGAATTTAATTCACGCATTTTCATTCGTCTAGCTTAATTTCAAGTAATTGCTTTTTCTAAGTTATTTTCGTTTGCAACAACAATTTCCAAGGAAATATCTTGTGGATCTCTCTCTCTCTCAAATATAAACAGGGTATATAAAACTTAAATGTTTCAAATCATATCTCTCATTTCTTTCAAGTTATTCATATAAAGTGCCTCAATTACAAGCAGGGTGTGTGTAATTCATCTTTTTATTTCGCAATAAAGTAATTGAACCTTGCTAGTGTAATAGGGAAATCCTTTAAGAGTGCAAGTTCATTGGGGGGAAAGTGCCTGAAATTGATCTGCGAATTAAGGCGGTTTGCCATGTTGGACATCCATCACTTTCAGTGAGTTTACTGGTGAGACCATTGGGTTTCGGTAAACTCTCAGCGATTCCAAGCAGAGAACAAGCTTATTAAGGGGCCAAACACCTTCACTAATTAATCACAAAATTAACCTTAATAAAATCATCGATCTACATTGCCCACGACTCCATTTAAGGCACTGGTTAAAACTTATTATCTCTCTTTGTCTTAAGTGAGCAATTTCATGCATACTTTAAAGCATCGATCTTTTATGTGAGAAATATTTACATTTGTGCATTCTATCTAACTTTTTATGCTTAAGTCTTGCAGATCTGTATCCTTTGATAATTTATACATGCATGATCATGGACAAGTATCTTATTTGATTATCTGAATATTATACATGCATGTTTACAAGCAAGTACTTTTGATTATGATGATGGTGATGAATGTTAAATGATCAGGTTTTATTTTAAGAAATAAACTCCTAGAATAAAGTTTTCTTTTTGTCTTAGCTTAGAAAGCCTTAGTTTTATTTTTTTAGGGACTACCCCCCTTGGCTTCGCTAGGAGTTGGCCTAGACGAAGGAGTTGAGGATTAGGTGATAGCACCTTAACTCTCACTTTCCCCCAAGGACACACTGAGTGGATTGAATATTTATTCCACGTGACCTAGGTGTGTATAAGGCGGAAACAAGGCCATAATCACCAATACTATCAGACTACACCTCAAGGAATGGGCTAATAGACTACCTGAAGCTTTATGGGCCTACCCGACAACATAGAGAACTACCACTGGCTACACCCCATATGAATTTTTGTATGGAAAGAGAGTACTATTTCCAAATGAAACAAAGGTCAAAAAACTTAGAACATGTGTACACAGTTTCATGATGGTTATGCCAGGATCCTTTTGATCATGAGTTTTTACTAATAAAGTATTTTTCAATATATGCAGGGGGGAGAATTTTGCAACTAAATTTCACATCCATATTGTTGCAACTCTGGAATCAAGTTGTTGCAACTCCTATTTCTACTACAATTCATGTTGATGTAACTCCACTGCTAAGGTACCAACAATTGATTCGGGTGAAGACGATTCCTGCTGAGACACCATATCTCCTGCTGAGAAACCATATCAAACCACAATTTTGACCAAAACATTGTTGCTACTCTGGAATATCACTGTTGCAACTCTGCACATTGTTGCAACCCCAGAACATTGTTGCAACTCTGTGCATTTTTGTTGTAAATATGAACATTGTTGCAAGTCCGAAACATTGCTACAACTCTGCACACTACCACAACTCTACACATGGTTTCAACTCTAAACATTTTTATAATCGTTCACATCGTTGCAACTCAGAAAATTGTTGCATTGTTGCAACTCAAAAGAATTTTCACTTCCACTCTAACCATTGTTGCAACTCTCGATGTCAGCGATGATCTTAGCTATCTCGTCAAGTTGATACACTAGCAAGATGAAGGTACGATCCATCATGACCATGCATGGTAAGTTAGAAGGTATATCTATCGAATTCTGTAATGAGTAAGAATTGATTGACAATATTTCAACCTAATTACATCACTAAACATCATCACACACTCATAATTTCCAAAACTATGACATAATTACCCCATCCCACCATCATTCTCATCCATACTTCAAAATTTTCACCCTCTGGACTGTTCATTCGATGTTTCAACCAAAATTTGCTTGAGCTCTAAGTAGGAATAATGGGGGGCTCGTTGAACCCCAGAGAATCCATAGAGACACTCTTATTGGAGGCATATGAGAACATCAGAGAAATTTTCCAGCAAGGAGGTTGGATGAAATACTTAAATAGGCTACGAGGTTATGACGACAATGTGGCACTCAAATTTTCCATAAATTTAAGAGAAATTAGGAACAAAGTAGCCAAAACAATGGTGCATGTAAAATAGGAGGTGATATAAGAGGTTATTGGGCTTCCTCAGATATGTGAATGATGGTATTTCCTATGAAGTCCAAAGCCTAAAATCCTCGAGCAAATTCTTGAGCCAAGAGAAGCTCTGGTCAAGAAAGGGTTGGGATTCGACAGAACATCATTACTGATCCCATGGAAGGACATTTCGATCATCATGCAATGATACATCATCTTTGAGATCCACTATTGGGACGTATACCTACAACATATCCATCTATTGGACCACCTACAACATGGCAAGTCGGAAAACATGTCGTTTTCCCTCTGAAGGATGTTACAGACCATGGCCACACATGCATATAAATTTGTCCTCCCTAGGGAATCCCTCTCACACCATATAATCATAAAAAAATTGGTCAAGCCAGTGTTGCATAGAAAGGGAAGGACATGGAGTGAGGTGTTAAGAGAACCAGTTTTTATTGTAGCCCCACCTAGAAGAGTCACAATTGTTGCAAATCCACCACAAGACAATGGCACTTCAAATCTAGAGGATGAAGTTGTTGCAACTCTAGAAGTTGTAGATATTGCATATTTGGAGTTCATAGTTGTTGCAGCTATGCAGGCCAAAAATACTACAACTCTCGGAACTACAGCCGATGAAAAAGAAACCCCCGAGAGTTTTTTTAGAACCCCTTTGCAAGATGAATGAGTCCATGAAAGTGACATAGAGGTAATAGGAAGCAAATCTATGACCAAATATTTCCAAGGAAAATAAAGAGGCCAACATATCCGATGACCCAAATGAAGAAGAGGGAAAGATACTGTGTTGCAACCCAAAAAAGGAAAACCCATGTTTTTACACAAGAACCAATAAGGGAGGAATAGGATGAAGAAAAATTTGCAGCACAAGATATGATGGGGGATGGTCAAAAATCTGTTAGGCCTACACCCGATGAAGAGAAAAGGGAAAAAAACCTTGTTGTTACACAAGAACCATCAAGGAAAACCCTAGGAGAGGGCCTTGTTGCAATTTTGGAGGTTTACACAGATGATGAAGAAGTTGCAACTCCAAAAGAAAACAAGGCCACCACTGCCCCAGAACTGACCAAAATCAGGAAAGCTAAAAGAGAAAGTACCCCTTTTCTTTCACCTTTGTATTAATCCCTTTTAAGGAAGCAGTGAATGCTTGAGAAGAAGAACAAGAAGCTTCATACCTGTTACACATTATTTTTGTCATCCCTATGACTGTTAATGATGTAAACCTATATGTTCCCTTCAAAAGGGTCAATAGCCTGAATTCATAAAGAAAGAAGGGAAAAGAAATTTCCCCGAGAAGAGAAGATGTATTTTCCTTTGGCAGGTTGCACTATACACAAGGTGCGGAAATGCCTGATTTCCACACCTTTCTCTATATATAGGTTGCAGAGTTTTTGCAGGTTGCTCTATAGCTAGGGTGCAAAAATTCTTGTGCATGGAAAAAACGAGTGTCTTCTCAATGCTTCTAGAAGGAGAATATTCTATAGTGAGGTGGCCTCCAAACGGTTTGGATCTTACTCAATTTCATGATTTATTGGGATCATCCTAACCTCCTCACCTTATCCTCTTCAACTTATAAAATGATAGGAGCTCTCATGGAGAAAGTTAGATTGGCTTGTTATTGAGTTTTGTAGCTTGGGGTTTTTGGATCTTGTATGTTGGCTTTGAGCTTTGCTTTCTCAAGATAGATTGTGAGTAGCTATCAGATCTACAGTCTCGAAATTCTTGGAGAAAGAAGTGTGTGGGAAGAAAGGAACTTTTGGAAGGAACCTAACAACATCAAGGCATCTGGTTGTATCTTTCTTCCACATTCTTTAATACAGATATAATTTTCTTTCCTATATGAATGTTATTTTTTCATGTTGTATGATTCCTTGATCACGTACATAGTTTCATATCGAATAGACTCTGTTATTCTTGTCTTCGTTGGATTGTGTTCCTTTGTAGATATTTCTCCATAAGCCTCGTGATGGAGCTTGGATTGTATTGGCGAAGTCAGATCTTCAATATTTAAAAGGTATGTTCTAGATCCATTTCTCATTTGATAATTGAAATCTAAGGAAAGAGTAGTGTACTTTCTTGTTTTGTTCTAGTTTCGTAGTGAATCTAGGGGGATTGATTTGTGTCTGCACTTAACAATTATCCCGATAAAAAAATTGGCGACTCCACTGGGGAATGGATTGTTTTCCTATTTTTTCTGTCTTTCTTGCTCTAATTGTCTAGGTTCTATTTTCCGAGTCACTAGGAGATCCAAATTGACTCTTTGACTGTTTAAGTTCACTAGAAAAACCTTCTTACTTTTTATTTTTTCATTTTTACTTTGATTTCCGCATCCTTCTTTGGGGGGCAGTGCGACGATATTTAATTTCCACACCCTACCTTTTTTACTAGTGCGGAATCTTCGCATCCTACCCCATAGCTAGCCTGTGAAAACCTCAAATTTTTGCACTATATTGGTTCTATGGCCTGAGGAAATCATGGATTTCCACATTGTGTTAGTCTGACAGCCTATGGAGATTGTGAAATGTTTTTATTTTTGATGGTTTTCCTTACCTAGATCTTGGATTTGGTTTTGGGGTGAATTGTTGGGTTTGATTATGATCTGTTTACAGTCTGCTTGACAGTTTTCGAGCTTCTTTTAGTTATCTTTGCTTTGTTTTCTTTTGAAATATTTGGTCTCTTGCTTTGAGTGTCTTTCAATTACAAAGCATTATTTTTTCTTTAGAATTGTTTGGTGAAATAAATTTTTCTTTTATTGAATAGTTTTTGTTAAAAGATAAAATTTGTTTGGGTTGCTTTGTTTTATAGAGATTTGTTATTGATTTTAGCTTTCTTTGAAACAAAAAAAATTGATTTCTTGCTTTATATTAGATTGGAGGCATCCTTGCATTTGAAGTAGCAAAATTGCATGATTTTTGGCATTTGTGGTCTTGAATTCTAAAAAAACTCCCCCTCATGGCTGAGGGGGAACAAGAATCATGTATTGGTGTACAGTCTCTTTTGCTCAGTTCTTGAAGATCTTGATGTTGATGAGTTTAATAAAATTTTGGGACATTGTGCATATGGGAATGATAAACGTTTTCTCCTTCTCCTAATATAGCTTTCATCGAAGTGAAATATTTGCATTCTCATTTCTTTGCATTGTTTAGAGTCGGTCAAAACATCATTTTTTCCACTCCATTTTCCTCTTGAGTAACAATAGCCTTAAAAATAAAACACTTATAAAAATTGATTAGACATTTTTATATTTTCTGGTAGAAAAACTACATTAGATTAGTTGTAGGGATTTGGAATATGTGTGAAAGATAACTTTCCAAAGCTGCAAACAAACATATAATCCTGCATTAGGGAGAAGTGAAATCCACTTGCTACATTTTGTCCTCGGAAGCCCTTCTCACACAAGGGTCAAACCTGAGGTCGCATTGAGACTGACAGAGTTACTCACCTTGTTTTGTTGGTCTTGGTGTAGAGATTATGCATATTATGGGGGTCACTTGAAGGTATACCCACAATGACGACTGGAAGCCTTTCAAGTTGATTTCGTGATAGATACTATGCCCTTGTACGTGGATCGGAATATCGACTGTTTCCCCAGGCATCATTGTCGTAATTGGTAACCTTAGTGGATTTTCTCTTTAGAGTCTTTTCACTATGGTAAGTGAACCTTGTTTATGGTTGGAATTCTCCTTAGTAACCATTCATTGGGTCAACATTTCAATAAACTCTACATAGGAAATAATTATATAAGAAAATGAAATATGCCAATAAACACATTGTTTAAGAAAAAGAACCAAAAAAATACTATGAATTTTTTCAAGATTAAGCATTTACAAGGTCACAACTTAGATTTTAGATTGTGAAAAGAAAACTAGTTTAAACTAGTGGAATTGCAAAGGGTAGGAAGTCCCTGCCAATTGTAGTAGAATAAGTTTGTTTCCCCTTAATCATGTAGCTCAAATAACTTAGAAGGGATGGAGCTCATAGGGAACATATTCTGATGTGGATTAGGTGTATTCAAATATAAATATAACTTCATCACCACCCAATCAATCTATGAAATACTTTTCTTAGGCCATAGAGAAAAGAGTCCCCTTTTGATATGTTGGACCAGATCTTTCAACAACGAAGAGATCATTAGCAATGAATCTGTGCTTTCTTTCTAGTCTTTTTCTTATTCCACCGAGAGTAGTGAGGTGTTCTACAACCGAGTATAGGGGTGATGTTGTCATGTTAACGTTAGGGTAGATAATGTTATATTAAAAATTAAGAAAAATCAAAGTTGGTTAAATTATATATATATATATATATATATATATATATATATATAACAAATAATAAAAATAAAGTCCACTCAATTAAAAAAAGCATCTTAAACTTGGATCTATCAAGCACAAGAAAAAATAAAGTCGAATCAATTAAAAAGAAATATCTTAAACTTGGATTTATTAAGCAAGGAGAAGGATCATATTAGACATTAATACTTAACATAAAATGAAATAATAATAAAAATTCACACCATAAGAAATTTGATCCCTCTTGATATTTAAGAAAGTCGGATTTAAGATGAATCTGTGTTGGTCTTAGACTTGATATTAGTTCAATTCATTTAGGATACCCCATATAAGAAATTATATCATATCTCTGCTCGCACTAATCATTGATCGATACTGAGTGGTTTCTTCAAAATGTACTTTTTATTTAACATGGTAGGCATGTAATGTGATCCCATATATAAGGTATCACTCTCCCATGGCATTTTTACGTATACATGCGTCCTATTTTATGTACACAACCACATGAGATGTTATTATATTCTTGTATATATTGTATTCCATTGGATTGAGGCTCGTGACATGTTTATGTAAACAAAAATATTTTTACATGCTAAGTGAACGTTTTATTGTCTAAAATACTTGTAATTTATAAGTGTAATTGTAATACTGATGGAATGCATAGTGTTAAATGCAATTTGCAAAAAGATACAAAATTAAATTAAATCAATTTATAAACTTTGTCACACTTGATTTTGTTTATTTTATTTTATTTCATACTTAATAAAACATAACTGCACCTTAAATCAAATAAATATTTTTATTAGTAATGAGGGCATCTCAAGTAATCACATACATACATAATTTTCATTGATGCTTCACGAACATAATCGAGCACACCTAATCACCAGGGAAGAGTAAAAAGAGTGCATAAATGGTTGTCCTCTTCGTTACAAATTCTGTGTTAGATTAGTCCATATTATATTGAGAATGACATGAAGGCAGAGATATAATGTGGAAATACACACAGATATTGCAAGAAACAAAATAATACATTTAAACTCAATTTCTATTAATGACTATCTGGAATACAAAAGACCGTAAAACAGAAAACACACAAGTTATTTAGAATGGTGGTAGCTTATCCCTGAAGAGAGAGATGTGTCATTTACACTCATTTTAAAGAAGTTGATTACAAAGAGGTTGAAAAGGAATTTTAACATAAAGAATTTATGAGAAAACCCTAAACATCCAAAACCCTAACCCTAGAAGATGAAACTTCAAAAGGTTTATGGGCCCCAATGTGGTTAGTTGATATGTCAACTTCTTAGGGGCACAACTTTTGCATACAATCTCTGTTTGGGGCTCTTGATACCCCGTCAAATATGCCTAACCGAGGAGTACACATTCTGTTTAACCTTGAAAGTTTGGGAACTGAAAAAACCATAGAAAAAATATGTGGAACCATTCTAAATTAGTAGAACAGGGGGTGGCCATTAGTGTCCACCTGGACCACAAACACTATAATTATGATATTTTCGTAAATGAACAAACCGGTTGGTGTAATGACTCCCTGATGCAGTGCACTGTACCCTTAGTTGAATCACATGTAGTATTTGAAACATGAATAATGATGTATGGATAGCAGTGCAATGAAACTGCTTCAACCAACCTATACTTGGAAAAAAAATAACTCATTTATTGAAAGAAATAATAAAGTTTTACAAAACAATTCCTCTTAATTACATAAAACTTGTGTGTCAATTGATTTCATTCTCGATTCTTGGTTTAAATAAAAACCCTGGTTGGAATTTGGTGGCCCTACATGATACTGGGTAGAAACTTGTAGAACATAACCAACGAAAACATTATAAAGGTTTAGGATTTGGTATCAATATGTGAGAATTCCTTATCTTATTTTGGATAGGTGGAAAGATATAAGTTAATTTTTTTGGTTCTAAATAGGTTATAAGTTCTTGATGCTCATGAAAAAAAGTCATCTTCTATCAATGTGCTTTATTTCACTCAAACCTCTAAAATGTATGAGGGAAATAATGTTCTTTATTTCACTCGAACCTATAAAATGTCTCATGGAAACATCACTCATAGTTTCATAGAACTGTAAAATGCATTTGTCACAATAACCTATTTGTAGTTAGAATTACTCCAATTTCCTTTGTTAATCTCTAATATTGTACATGGAAAGAAACAAATGAAGAAAGGGAATAATGTTTTTCAATTTATCCATATAGAGAGAATATTTTCTTATTCTTCACTATTAGTGCACAATCATTCAATATGAATTGTACACTAATTTCTACAATATACAATACACTTTTCAAGTGTCATATATGCATGTAACATTCTTGAGGGAACATTCTTAGGGAAATATACCTGATGAAATGCAAGTCAATACATTGTATTTTCCTTTATTTATTTCAATAATGATTAAATGATTTACGAGTATGATTATAGTGTGGAGTAGAGGAAGCCATATGTGCAATATTTTCTTTGGCATGTTTCTTTACAGGCCAGTTCGAAGGAGATCGAAATTGAATGAGTGTAGAGCTCATGTGATTATTTGCATCATCATAACTGTATATGACATAAGTACACATGGACATTAGTTGGTATTTTATATTATCTCTCTTTGAAACCTTAATATTTATCTTGACAACTTTCATTTTTAATAAATGTACTAAGTTTCCAATATTTGTCACAGACACACATAGTTTTATTGCCACATCAACAATATTTTTGGGACAATATAGTAATCCATTGACTAATTAACATTGGGGCAGAATGATTTTTAAGGGCTCAGTAACATCCATGACTTATAAACTATTAAATAAAATAGCATGCTTAAGTGTAATCATCATCCTATTTTATACCAAAATAACACTTATTTATTGTCCAAAATCATTGATGACAATGACGGTAGAAAATTAATATCATAGTGGAGTTAGGTGGAGGCCAATTGAAATTTCACTGACAAATGGATAATGTATTTTTGGAACAAGGTAGATGTAGCCACGTGTTTTTTGTATTTATCCACGTGTTCACAACTATGCTTCCCTTTTCAAGAAGAGAGAATGCCTATGGTCAAATCCTATAGCCCTACTCTTTTCAAGAAGACAAAATCCCTATGGTCAAATCCTATGGTCCTGGATTACAATCATGAGGTAAGGCTTAGATGCAACCAATCATCAGGCGTTATTACAGACAGACATTCTTTTTACCGCTTCAAGGGTACCTTCTCTGATGGTCATATGATAATCCCTTTGAGCAACACTAGTTAGTTTGGGCTGGATATTCATCCCATATACCATGTTCATCCTGCACATGAACCAAGAATTCACGAGTGTTTCCCTACATTAACCTTACCCCTCCCAACACTACTCAGTAATCGATTTGGCTTCATCAATTTATTTTCTTAAGCACCTGGTACATGTATTTTATTCCCTTAACAACTTCCCTTTCCCTGCATTTGGTTTTTACATATTTTTTTTAGACTACAAGAAGAAATAATTATCTTTTTCCAGAATTTCCTTGCTCTGTTGGAAAATCATACTTAGAAAAAATTGTTAGATTTTTTAAATCCCATATCAAAGAGAACATAGTGGACACAACCCATAACTACATCACAAGTTATGTATTGTTGAACACTCCTTTAAATTTAATCACCTATTTTTCTTTGACCAAACCAAAATTTTGACCTAAGCTCCCTATTACTCCTTCCAAAAGTGGTGGAAATTGAAAAATTGGGCAACCGAATGAACATCCATGTGAATCCCAAGGAAGGCACATTCCCTCAACCAAAAATATTCTTGGAAGGCTCACTCTCTCATCATATTGGAGGACAAGAACAATTGGGCACAAGTCCCAAGGAAGTAGTTTATCATAACTAACTAATTGGTTGTTAGAAGTTAGCTATAGCTTGACCCATTCAAGCTATAATGTAATAACAGGAATATATATAATCCTGCCATCTATTTTGAATAAAGCGATGGTAATTTTTCTCTTATTTTTGGTTATAGTATTCATGTTTTCATGTTCTAGTTACATTCTTGAGTGTTGTTATTGTAGATCAAATGGTATCAAAGCTTTGATCTGAGATGCCTCTTCTCTAGTGAGTTTATGGTAGACACAAAAAAAAAAAATTGTTATTAGTGTCTGCACTCCTCCCATATTTAGTTCAGGATGTGCACTAGGGGTGGCTCTATCCTCCATCTATGAGGCAGTGTGCTAGGGTTTTTTCCAAACATACACTGCCCATTTCTTTATGGTGATCTGCAACTTTATAGGTGCACTCAGGGTCCAACTCGCTCTCGATCTCTTCCAACAGAGTTTGCTAGGGTTTCTCTTTCCCTCCACTTCTCTTTATTTTAGTGTGGGGATCCTCCCCCTCCTCCTCCATTCTCCAGTACATGCAAGGGTGTACTAGGTTTTTCCACTCCCTCCCTCTCTTGTGGGATCATGATGGTGTTCTCAGGTTTTTGGATCCAATTTTCCCCCATCAAGATCTAGATCCTAATCTTGATCTCGCTTTAGATCTAGATCCAGATCCAAATCCAGATCTTATTTTCTTAAATATATGAATATCATGCCTCCTCGTAATGCCTCCTACCCCGAGGATTCCACATCTGGGCAGTTGGATACTCATTTCCAACTACCTAATTTTTTAGGGCATATGAATGGTGAGGTTGTTGATTCTTGTGTCCACATTCTACCCACTTATTTTAAGACTTGCCCAGGAATGATAGAAGAAGATAAGATACAACTCTCCAATTTTCAATTGGAAGGGATTTCTCAAGCTTGGTGGGATGCCCAAAAAGATACCTCCTCTCGGGTGGTGGAATTCAACAATCCTTCTATGGACAGCCCTCCACATATTGGTTCTTGGGATACCTTTTTTAAAGCGTTGAGGAATCATTTTTATCCCCTGGGGTACCGTTGAAATCTCCTATCTCACTGGTTACAACTCTGCCAACTCTCGGGGTATTCTATCCAAAGATACATTAAGGTTTTTACTAAGATCCTCATTCAGATGCAAATTCAATATCTGGATGAGGTACTCATTGTTAAATTTAACTCTAGTCTTTTATTATTGATACACAAAGAGGTTTGTTTATTTGAAATATCTTCCTTAGATATGACCTTTCTTCAAGCCTTGGCTATGGAATAGAATATCTCTCCTTTCCTTCGATATCCTCTATCCAAATTCGGACCTTCCTTAGCTCCTTCTTCTCGTGCCTCTGCCACCTCACCCAAAACTAGCAAATAGTGATCTTATCACAAATCTCAATTTCACTCTTCAACTGAATGTTGTGTTCTTCATAATCAAAATCATGTCAAGACCTTATTCATTGATTCTCTTGAATCCTCCTCGAGCACAACGCCTCCCCATGAGTTGATCACCTTGGAGAATCGTATGGAACCGGACCCCTCTCTCCTACTCATGACCATTAATTTGCATGATTCTTCACCAACACCTTTGTTCACTCACAATTGTCAGATTAGGAAATCCCTAGCCACGCTCATCCTCAACAATGGTAGCCAAAATAATTTGGTTCCTTAGGATTTGGTGCAACGGCTGGTGCTTCCTACTATTGGAATTATGACAAAAATTAGTTATGGTAATAATACAAATTTACTTATGGTAAATGTTTGGTAGTTCGTATAACAGAGGCAGCTCGTGAACCAGTGTAACCAAAGTAGGTTCTTGAAATGATGTAACGATCTAAAATATGTTATGTATATCAATGAAGCCATAAGAGGCATTTTGTATTGTTGTAATCTTAATTATAATCCTATCTTGAATAATAATACATACTGATACCTTGCACTATGTATGTTTCCTTGACACACCGTTAGAGCTTTACCACGTAAGTCTTATGTGTTAATATTTGTGATTGTTTTGTCTATATTTCCATATTTCTTGTATTTGTTATTTTTTCAGGCTCTTGAATATAAAAAATTGGTATTGGAGCAATGGTGTTTGGTCTGAGGAAGGAAGAGGAGGAGCGTTAGAGTAAAAACCCTACTCTCCTTTCAAGTTGATTTTTTTTTTTTCGTTGGTTTCCTGGGAGAGTCAAGATCCTTATGAGAGGGAGAGTCACGAAGCACAAATAAATAAAAAGGGATAAGTTTGAGGTTGATGATTGAAGAATCTGGAGTCGCATTCAAGTCAAGGGAAACTTTTCACACACCTGCTTGTCCCGTTTGTTGGAGGTTGGAACATGAAGAAACTCATGCACACATTAATCCCTGGGGGATTTGAGTCAAAGTCGGGCAAAGGAGGTTGTACTGGAAGTATCTGAGATAATATATTTTGTGCATGGGAATAGAGATCCAAGGGGAACAAAGAAGTTGAGCTGAGGTTTCACATGCAAGGGAAGTCTACAGCCGAAGAGGTTCTTTTTCATTTGTCTGCAACCAATAGGATAATAGATCCCTGGTGCCTTGCAAACTCTCATGAAGGTGAGTGAAGAAATATGCACTCTTGTGAAAGTGATTGAAGAAATCTACAAATTATTGTCAAGGCTGCCAATACTAAGTGAAACCCCCATGCATTGGAACCATGAAGGTGCACATTTTTCTTTTGAACAAAATATTGTTAAAAGAAATTTCTACCCTTTTTTTATTTGCAGAGATATATATTTTCTTGAAATACACAAACACACACACATATTAAAGTTTAAGAGGGTGGTGTGTGTTGTAACCCTTGAGATGTTTTTGTCTAGGAAACTATGCCAATGCATCCATTTACTATGATTGAATTTAATTACTTTCTCTGTCCTGAAACTTGGTATTTTTGTTGTTTTATTTTGGGCCTGTATTACTAGTATTTAAATATTAAAGATCAAGATTTGAAGGAAAATTTTCTCTGTCTCAGAAAATTGAATATTTTAAAGAATGAAAGAAGAAGAGAGAAAAACAAAGATAAATGTAAAATAATGTATCTCTTGATAAATATTATTTTAACTTTCAGAAAAAAGAAATAATAATAGAATATGTATCCGAACCAGAATCTAGAATGAACAGAAAAGAATAATTATCCCTTATTCCCTAGGTGAAATGAATGAAGTACAAGTCTGATTAATACTCACATTATATCTTAAAAATATGTAACTTTTAAAGATACCTTTGCAATTTGTAATACTAGTTGTTGTACTAAGTTATCATAGTCATGGAAACAAACACATTCAAGAATAAATTATGATCATGAAGAGAACACCAAGAAAATGAGTCACATGAAATGATGCATAGAAGTTTGAATCTCTCAAAACTTGAAAATTTTAATTAAATATATGATCTTTCTCGGTCCCAAAAATCTCCTTTACATTGAGTGTTTCATAGATATTTATACAAATCGGGTTGTAACCAAAATGGTTATTTGATCCATTTTCCTATCTTTTCAAATACAACAATATCTTTGACTTCTAGAAAATAGGACGATCGGAGAAGACAACTCATGAGTTTCTTTAACTTCCTTGGTGAGTCTTCCTGTCAACAACTAGATGAGATGATTCCAATTTTCATTCGATGGGTAGCTGAATGAATTCATCTACATGTATGCAATATCCAATTCTGTGTATTTTTCATATGTAGTGGGATTTGAAAATAATTTTTTTGTTTGTTATAGAATATAGAAATCATCTATGAGTATGTCTACAATGGTATGACCTCTCAAAGTATCATCCATCCCTTGAAATTTATCCTCTTTTTCTCTTGCAATGAATAATTTTTTTTTGTTGTTTTCATATGATAGAAGCTTCCCTTTATCATCCCATGTTGAAGGAAACCCCATATTCACTAGATTCTCAAACTTATTTATGAAACATTCAACGTTTCTATTCACCATTATGCATTTATTTTGAGCTTGATTTCAATCAAAGTAGTCCCAAATCTTGCTAACTTCACTAATGATTTCATCCCAAATTATGTGTTTGTCTCCTATCATATAGGGTTTTCTTGACAACTTGTTATTCATTTGCTCCATTTCTGTTAGAATCTTATCTTTTAGCTTCTGATATTCTTTAATAACCTTATCCTTATCTTTGATTTCTTCACTATGTGTAGATATGGTTTTCTTCATCTTTTCAATTTCAAATACCTTTAAATTCAATTTTGATCATGATTTTGATAATTCATTTGTCGGATCTGATGACTCTATTAATTGAGATGAATATGACCCACCTCTTAGAGTCTCAATCTTCTCATTGTACAATTGTATCTACTCTTCCATCTCAATCATTTTCTTCAAAATATGTTCTTTTTCTTCCTGGATTGCCTATAGTTCTGGAGTTTGTACATGACCAATTCCTAGGATTTTAAGCCTTTTCTTTAATGCATGGATCTTTGTGTCCTTTGTTTTTATTAGAGCTTGTACACATGCTTCATATTTTGGATTAGCTCCTAGGTCCATCACCCATTGTTCCAACTCCTCTACTCTCATTTGCCTGGTTCTATTGGACAATTTCTCATTTTTAAGTTGAGTTATGAGCTTATCATTTATAATCTACAACTTCTTTATTCCCAGGTTAGCTATCATCACATCTCTATTCAACATTTCTATAGTTTGTATATACAAGTCCATTTTATCCAATGGATGAAATGCATTAAGATGAATAGAAATGTTTGTCACCTTCTGCTGTTATTTTGGCTCCATCATTGCTATATTGAATATTCCTTTTTCATATTCCATAGTTGATAGCATTCTAGTTTGAGATGTCTCATGGTCAAATATTATAGGAATAATATTCAGTTTGATCTTTGCACCTGTTTTCCCGATGTCAATTAAGTGATGAACATGATCGATTTGTTTTACTTGATCTATACTTTCTGATTCTATTTCATTTTGACCCTCTGTAATCTTGAGCTTCTCTGATGATACTTCCACAATCACGATAGGTCTTTTTTCCACTGGGGCTACTTCTTCATGTAATTCTAGATCCTCCTCTTCATCAAGTGCCTCCATTTTTTGTCTTTTGGCTGATCTTTCTTCCTCTATCCCTAAATCCTTTGCATCTAACTCTACATTCTTTCTTTTATGTGTCTTATGAAGCTGTTGAGGAGTCTCTATCATTGGAGGTTTTGAAGGTAGCTCTTGTACTTTACCATGAATTTGTGAAATATTGTGTGTGTCTTCCTAGTTGTTCTAGTTTTCTAGCAAATCCACTTTTGCTTTGTGCTAATGTTGATAAGGAGTATGTCCATGTGAGATTCTTTTTGAGGAAATTACTGAGTGAGTATCATACATCCATCATTCTCCCTGTTGAAATCCCCTCGTTGAGAGGATGTTTTTTGTAACTTGCAATGTTGATCTAGTATTGACAATAAAATGTCCTACCTCTTTCTTGAATTTAAAATTGGCCTTGTATTTCCTTGATGCAAAAATAAATATCATCTGAATTTAATCTTTTTCTAATGTACTCTAGTGCAAATATTCTGCGAGTCAAGAAAATAGGTAAGAGAAAATGTCAAAGTTCAAAACCATAGACTTTGATTTCAGTGTAATTCTCAAAGATGTACCACTCTCCCACTTTCTTGTCTAGACTCAGTTGTAGTAACTTTTTACATTTTGGAAAGATTATAGGAGGAATTTCCTCATGTATGATTGAGTAGGATTTTGACCTAAACTGGTCAATATATTATGAGAAGCCAATATTCAAAGTCTTCTTTTTAATAAGAGATTTCCAATGAATAACTGAAACTAGATTTCCAATTTCATCTTCGAATTTTAGTCCAAGATGTTAAAAATGAAAATCTTGAGAAAATAGAAACATGTGAACAAGGTAGGATTGATATCTGAAATTCCTAAGAGTTTCAAACTCTGACAGCTGTTGATGAATTTGATCAACTAAGAATTGGACATAATAGAATTTGGTTAAGGTTTTGACTACAATTGGACAAATTGATATCATATTCCCTGACACAAACTCATCCACCACAAGGTCGCTATCTTTTCCTAAAATCATAGAGATAATTTGTCTTGGAATTTTAGGAAACAAGCTAGATTCAATAACAACATTGTTCGAAGGAACATCAAGAATTCTGCACATATATGTTTGTAAAAAGGAAAATCTCTCTCTTCAAGTTTTAGTTCTCTAAAACATTTTTCTGGTACAATTTCGTTCAATATTTCACTGTCAAGGTTTAGTGGCTATCTTAGCATTTCATAAATAGACTAGGGAGTTATTTTGATAAGAATAGACCCATTTTTGGAAATTATGGTTCTCTTGGAGGGAATATAGTTTGAGGCACACCAGACCATGAAATCAGGGAAATGATACACTTGGGTTACTACAAATTTCACTAGATCAGATTCCGAGGCATGATAATGGTCTACCAAATCCCTAGAATTATAGGTTGATTGTTGGTATAACTTGGAAGGGTCGAAAGATAAAAATGGATCAAAGATATATTTATCTTTATTGACCAAGTCTTCTTCTTCCATATTATGTGTTTTTCTGACTTTAGCTAACTCACATGACTCCATTTAAATGATGAAAAAGATAAAGGGAAATATATTGTGAATTACTTGGAAAGAACATGCTCAAAGGAATATGCCTAGGTTGGGATGGTGCATTGGTAAGATGGATTGTGTTGTCAGCTTTCTAAAACTCTTTATGATTTCAACGATAACTAATGAATTTGCATTTACCCTTTTTAAATTTCAGTTGAACATGTAGCGGCTTAAGATTGGCGAAAAGATATTAAATTATAAATAAACTTACTTTTTACCTTTTCAGCATGTTGTCGTCATCTAGGACATATGTCAACCCTACGCTGATTGTAGAGGGGTTCAGGTATGTTTATACTAACCATAGGTTCGAGGGGTCACAGTTGATAGTCACATGACATGTCACAACTTCTTTAACCTTAGTTGAGTTTGTTTCCCCCCTCCCTTTTGTTAAATGTCAAACATGCAAGGGGAGGGGAGGGGAGGGGAGGGGAGGGGGGAGCGGATAGATTTTGGACCGTCGATTTAAAAGGTTGGGTGCACGATCATTTATGCAAAGAAACATGCATTTATTAATATAGACTATATGATATAGTTGTATAAGATCAATTTTTGTTATAGTTTCCACTAAACTTTAATAATTGTTTTATTAAAAAAACTTAACACAAGCTAAATTAAAACTAATATTTAAATATTTAATTAAATATTATTTGAAAAATAGTTTTGAAATAAAAATAATAATAAGGATAACCAATATAAAACCTTAAATGTCTATTTGACTTATTAGAAATAAACCTCAATTTTATTTTTAGATTTGTTTTTTGGAAAATTTAAACTATGTTACAAGATCTAGATCCATCTGGGGATTGTGTCTCCCTGTGAGGCACAAAAGAAATGTAGATTATGTGCCTTTTATTGGGATATGGAATCATCATTTCAAAATAAAACTAATTTTAAAAAAAATTTACATGTTTATATAGAGTATGACCAGAAAAGGATAAAAAAATATCGCTCATTCAACTTTAATCTAGAATTGTTCAGGGAAATATAATCGTAAAATTTAGCTAAGGAGTCAAATTTATAACTAGTGTTCAATAACTGAAGGTTTTAAGATTTCAAAAGTAATTATTAATAACTGAAGGTTTTAAGATTTCAAAAGTAATTATTGAGGTTAAAACAAAGTTATTTCTGAGAAAACTAATTTAATTAAGTATTAGAATAAAGATACTCAGTGGCACTCTTCTTCATCCTCATGGTGTTGTCATGGTGTTGTTATACTGCTTGATTATAAATTTTTTTGTTCATGACATTAATTAAAATCGAATTGCATAACAAAGGTGTTGTTATACTGCTTGATTAGAAATTTTTTGTTCATGACATTAATTAAAATCGAATTGCATAACAAAGTGTACATAAAAATTTTACATGCATGTAATAATAAAATAATGAGAAAGAATAATGAAGAAAAGAAAAGAAAAAGAGAAACAAGCTTGATAACAGAGTTCGTCCATTATTAACTACGTCGGCCCTTCTTCAAAGTGGAGAGGCTTTCAATTAATCTCAGTAATAATCAACAAAATTACATGGCTTATACCTCCAATACAGAAAATGGCCCTCTGATTTGTTGCCTAGATGAAGAAACAGACATCACCATTGAGTCTGTGGCGAGAAAAAATGCAGAAACGACTGTCTACACGTCCAATTTTGACAATGTTCAACCCAGGCAACGTTGGGCTCTTCGCCTCGTTTTCTACGTTGACACCTGCAATTAACTCATGCAAATATTTCTTGAAATACGTTCCCCATGTGACCTGTGCATGGTATATCCACATTTAATGTGGTGTCAGGTGGCCGGATATCGTGAAGTTCGTTGCTGGAAATGTTAACCGACGACCGATCGGTCCAGCGTTGGCTGGCCCGACATTTATATATGTTTTTGAATTCGTCGTTAGCCAGCCCTTATTGGAAATTTACGTGGTGCCCAGTGATTGGGACACGTGGTTCCCTAGAATTCGTTTCCCTTGTCCAATATTTTTCATCTGTGATCCCACGTGTCATACTATCACCTTGCCACGTGGTGGATCCTAGGTGGTGCCATGTGGCATCACCTGGGAGTGCCACGTGACACATTTTTAGTGGGCAAAGTGGCCTCTAGAAATGACAAATATTCATGCCACATGGTAGTCTGTGGTGCTTCCATGTGTCATCACGACGTCATTTGTACGGATGTATGGTCGGTGTTGACATCACCCCTTTGAATTGATGCTAGTTGACTCGACTTTGACTGGCCATATCTTTTAATCCGTAGCTCCGTTTGACAAGCCGTTTTCACTGTTGGAAATATTGTGACACGCTCTTCGTCATGGTGCTAGTTTTTCTGATATTCAGAGACTTTGAAATTTGGCATTTTCCATTCCCTGAGGTCATTCTGGGTCTCCTAGAACATTGTTGAGTCCTCTAGACCATCTTCTAAGCCTCCTAGATAATTCCCCCCTACTGAGAAGATTTTTGGGCCTCCAAAATCCTTATCATTCAACTAGCAGGTGAAGGGATTGTTCCCTCACTTTCTTGATCCAACATGCCTTTCGTGGATGCGATCCAATCTTCTCCAAGATGGTGATGAATACATGTTGCACATATTGTGTTTGTTCATACCATAACTTGTGATGTCTGTTGTAGTAGCCTCAAAACGAAGGAACCATTGTGATGCCATCAACCTTTTTCTGTCGGCCAAACCGTGAATGTGAAGCAACACTTCCCTTTAGCTTGGTGTCCATAATTCTCCACGAAGGATCCTCAAGGAATCAAGTATCTCGATCCGAATTGATAGTTGTGGGAAATCCAAAGTGGACCCATACATATTGAAGGTAACAATCAACAACTTGCTCAACAACAATCTGCTTCTTACATTGTATCAAAACACCTGTCTCACTAAGCCTGTCTACGACTACATGCAAGTAGTCTTGACTCTTTACTGACAAAGGCAACCCTCCTACAAATTCCAAGGACAAACTCTTCCAAGGATTGGAAGGACTAAGGAGTGGTGTGCAGCCCTAATTTTCTATTAGTGGGCTCAAAAATGCACAACACACATCCCTTTACATTCATGGCCACAATTACATCCATTCGAGGAAAACATAACTTCAAAAAGTACATGATAATTCTCTCTACCCAAAAATTCCCAATTACAATAGGAGGATAAATGTTTCCAATTACATGCATTTTATCATTGGTAGGAATACAAATTTTACCAACATGGTACAATAGTTTGTCCTGCAACCAAAATCTCTTCACCTACAAACCATGGATTATCCTTGCAAGTACATCTTTTAAGACTTCTTCAATAACATAGCTAACATGAGCATTCTTCAAAATAACAGATGCAAACTTAGGAGGTATAGGAAATATATCTTCTATCATGGCATTGGCAGTGAGGTTGGCTGCAATCTCAAATGACTAAAGAAGGTCAGGTGGAAATGGCGATTGTGTGAGACTGATCCTTTCTTCCAAAGTGTTAAAAACCCTTTTCTGATTTCCTTCCCATGGAGAAACCTATCTCTTTTCAAGCATTTCATTTTTACATAAAGGATTAAGACCATCGAGAGCATTAATCTTATCGGGCTCTTTAGTTTTTACAATTATGAGCACAATATTCTTACAACTACTTATAGCTCTCTTTATTTGGATTGCACTAACAAGTGGTCGGTTAGATTCCCTACTGTGGGATCTTACTGTGTATTCCACTCCATCCTTAGTGAGGTGGTATTTGTTCTCATGCCTGAAGAAGATTTCTTTGCTATCATAAATATAGGGGCTCACCATAACTATGCCACATATATCTAGTGGGACAACATCCAAATCAACCTCGTCTATAAGTTTTGAAGTAATAAAAAATATAACTTTACACTGCTTGGTGACATTTATCTTTGCATTATAAGTTACCCATCCAAACGAGTAAGGTTTATGATGAGGTGTTGTCTTTAATTCAAACTTTTTAACAATGATTTATTAGATTAAATTCACTTGGGATCTTGGGTCAAATATAGTTTCTATATTTGTGTGTTTATATACAACTCTAATATGAAATAAATCACTTCTTCTTCTTTCATTATCATTTTCAAGCCACGGAATATCAGAACTCAAACTAGCATGCAAGGAGATTTTACCTTGTAGCTCAACTTCTACGATTGTTTCCTCGTCGCCTGAGTCAAGACCCAAGTCTTGTTGCACTGTAGTTGTCGTCTTTGGTTTCCCTTTTCTTCCAAACCATTTTGGTCTTAGCTTCGGATAAGTCTTCCAATAGTGCTCATCATCATGGCCATCTTTGTTGCAGTGCGTGCAAGAGAATTTTCCTTCCTCTTTCTTCATTGCAGCTGTCTTTTTATCCTTCCCTTTGTCCTTTATTTTGAAATGGTTCTCTGAATTCTTGTAATCTTCCAGCATATTTTTTCCCCTGCTTTCAAGGTGAGTAACTTGCACACACACCTCATCCAAATTCATGGGGTTAAACAGTAATAAAGTATGTCAAATATATCTATGGAGCGCACCAATATATTTCATTAATGTTTCATGAGAATCTAGGGGAACATTTAATTTTAGAGCTTGTTTCCTAAATTCCTCTATAAAAATATGCACAGTCTTGCCTTTTCTCTGCCTTAGAATCTACCATTCCATCATGGCTTTTTGAATATACCGCAATAGATAAAAAAAAAAAAAATTACAGAAATAAATTATGACCATGATGTAAGAAGTTTACCAACATTTTTACTACCTTTTCGTAGCTTTCTCTCCCACCAAATGAGGGTTGTGCCTTCCGGCCGAAGAGATGCCAATTGTATCTTCGCCTCTTCTTCTTTGATCTACTGGACTTGGCAGTAAACCTCAATTTTCCTGATCCAGTTATTTAGTTTCTCTGCATTTGATTCTCCATTATACATGGGAAAATTGAATTTCACATATATCTTTAACAAAGGATTTTTATAAGTATGTGGATGAAAACTAGAATGTTGTGAGTGAGAAGAAGAAGAGGAGGAAGAGATTTCACTCTATGATGGTGATGGAGGCTCGAGAGGATCTTCTTCGCTTCCTTGATTTACCGACACACCATATTCTTCTTTGGCTTTCATATTTTTCTCCTTCTTTGCTACTCTCTTCTCATAATCCACAAAGAGATTTTATACCCTATCTAACATGAGATTGAAAGCTTTACGAAAGGTTGCCTTGTTCTCTGCATGAATCTCTTCATGATTTCCCATCTTCCTTCATTGATGCACACGCCCAATCTCTGGCTTAAAGGTTTTTATTTTTACTTCACCTGCTCTGAGCTTGACCCGAGTAAGCATACACCGCAATCCAAGTCAAAGAACACCAACTCTGATACCAACTTAATCCGAGATCTTTTTGTTCATGACATTAATTAAAATCGAATTGCATAATAGAGTGTACATAAAAATCTTAAGTGCATGTAATAAAATAATGAGAAAGAATAATGGAGCAATGAAAAGAAAAAGAGACACAAACTTGATATCAGAGTTTGTCCAATATGGACTACATCTCTAAGCCCTGCTTCAAAGTGGAGAGGCTTTCAATTAATCTCAACAATAATCAACAAAATTACATGGCTTATACCTCCAATACAGAAAATGGCCATCTGATCCGCTGGCTAGATGAAGAAATGGATGTCACCGTTGAGTCTGTGGCGAGAAAACGTGT
>ML817350.1:72743-84034 GCA_009831015.1 Picea engelmannii
CTTCCAAATTAATACAAATCATTAAAGCCTCAAGTATTTTTTGGAGAAATATCCTTCATCCCCAAACAAAGAAAAATGGGTGACTATGCTCTTTGGAGATGATTATGAGATCATTTACAAGAAAGTAAAATAAAATGTGCTTGTTGACGCTCTTTCCAGAAAACATGAAGATGAAGGGTATATTTTTTCCCTCTCCTTCATTGTACCAGATTGGCTCCAAGTTGTTCGCCAGGAATGGCTACAAGATCCCAACATTTTGAGTTTGATCCAACAATTGCAAGCCAATTCTCCAGTTTCCCTAGGGTACTCTTGGCACAATGATGAGCTTCTCTTGAAAGGCCATTTGTGTTTAAGTAAACAATCACAAATTAAATCCACGGTGCTTTCTGAGCTTCATGCTACACTCATAGCTGGGAACTCAAGGTTTACCAAAACCTATGACTGGGTCAAACATTCTTTTTTGGGGGATGGTATGAAACATGAAATTCACACTTTTGTGGAGGAATGTGATGTTTGTCAATGCAATAAGGGAGAAACAATAAAATCCCCTAACACACTACAGCTACTTCTGATTCCACTCACTATTTGGAGGGATATCTTTATGGATTATATTGTTGGCTTACCTAAATCGGGAAATAAGTCAGTCATCATGGTAGTAGTTGATCATCCTTCCAAGTATTCTCATATATGTTCTCTTCAACACCCATTTACAACCTCCATTGTGGCTCAACTTTTCATGGATCATGTATTCAAGCTTCATGGCATGCCTCATTTTATTGTTTCTAATTGAGATCCCACTTTCACCAACAATTTTTGGCAAGAACTCTTTAGGTTGTAGGGAACCCAATTACATCTCAGCACATCCTATCATCCCAAGACTGATGGTCAAATTGAAGTTGTCAACAAGTGTTTGGAAACATATTTGAGGTGTTTTTCATCTGAAAGGAAAAATAAGTGGGCTCAATGGTTACCACTAGTTGAATGGTGGTACAACACTTCTTACCATAAAACTACTCACATGACTCCTTTTGAAGCAGTATATGGAAACAATCCACCTTCAGTTCTCTCATACATTTCAGGTGTCTTGAAGATCTAGAAAGTTTACCAAAATCTTATAGTTCAAGAGGATATTCTCCGTACCCTCAGAGAGAGTTTGGTAATTTCTCATAATTGAATGAAGAAGCAAGAATATCAAGGTCGTTATGAATGTCAATTTGTTGAAGGAGACCATGTGTTTCTTTGACTGCAACCTTATAAGAAAACTTCACTCAAGGTCAACCATTGTCAGAAACTGGCACCAAAATTTTATGGTCCTTATACAGTTCTCAAGCGTGTGGGATAGGTGTCCTATAAGGTAGCTTTTCCCAGTCATTAAGTTCCATCTTGTTTTTCATGTCTCCTTCTTAAAGAAGGTGACTGGAACTAAGTGCTAAACTCAAACCAACCTTCCCAAGTTGGATGAAGAAGGCTTCATCTAGTTGTAGCTACAAGCATTTTTAGACCAGCATGAGCATGTTCTTCGTCAGTGCACCATCAAGAAAGTGTTAGTCCAATGGAAAGATACAACTCCAACAGATTCCACCTAGGAGCCAGATACCATTCTACAACAATTTTCTCATCTCCCTAACCCCTCACATAGATAGAATAATATATTTTCCAAGTAATAAAGGCCAATATTAATAAGGCCTAGTAATAAGGAATAATAAGTCAAATGTAACAAGACCTAATAGAAGCTTCTGCTTCTAGAAGATATTCCTCTAGAATGTTATTTTGGGTAGATAGATTTAGTATAAATAGGAGTTGAGGGCATGAGAATTTTTGTCTTGAGAATTATTGTAATAGAGCGATGCTCTGCTGAAGGTTTCCCCCTCAAAGGGACAAGTGAACATTGTTTCCTATCAATAAAGGTATTATTCTAGTGTTGTGGTTTCATCTATTGTGTTTTTCTGTTGTTATTCTCTGCAATATTTTTGTTTTCGTCTATTATAATAGATTTGGTAACTTACAAATTTTTTTATTAAGATTTTAAAATCTGAGAAAATAAGGATTCATTTGTTCAAAGAGAAAAATTATTAAGCAATGTAATCTCCTATGATAAATCTGACAAAAAGGATGAAAATTCTAACCCGGGGAATAATTTTCTGGTCTTTGCTTAATCGGGTTATGCTTTTAAAAGATAAAATGAAAATGATGAATTTTCATGAATCCAACCAAAATTTATTTTAAAACATTTATTTATAAATCATCTAAAGACTGAAAATAAATAATACTAAACAAAACATATCATATACAATGAATGAAAAATGAAATTTTTAGAACTGAATAAAATGTTTTAATAACCACCCATTCACAGGAAATTCCAACAAATCTCCTTCCAAATTTTGAAGGGAGAATGAGTTTTTTCCTTCAGCTGAAGCAATTTTGTAAGGTCCAAGCCATTAATGATCAAACTTTCCATGTTTTTCTGGATCTTCTCTCCTACTATCCCGTCTTAGCACTAATTCACCATGCATAAAGTTTCTTTGTTTTTCTCTTCTATCAAATATGTATTTCATCTAATCTTGGTATTCCTAAAACCTTTCATTAACTTTTTCTCTACTTTTTTTACTTCAATCAACTAGTTCATTCTTTTGGTAAGATCATTAGGTTCTTCTTCACTATCCTGCAACAATTTCATCACAAGCAAAGAAATATTAATAAGAATTACAACATTAATGCCATAAATTACTTGAAAAGGGGATATACCTATACAACTTTTAGTTTTGATTCTATTGGCCCATAGTGGAAATTTTAAATGAGAGTGCCAAGATTTTTTATTTTCAATTAACATTTTTTTAATAACTCTCATTAAACTCTTGTTTGATTATTCTGCTAATCTGTTACCATGACGATAATAGGCAATGGAATGACCAAGAATAATATTGTATTTTTGACAGAAATCTATCATTGCAAGGGACTTGAATGCCTGAGAACTATCAGTTATGATTTTCCTAGCGCATCCAAACCTAGCTAGAATATTTTCTTCAAGGTATTTAATCAAAACTGTATCAGTGGAAAATCTTTTAGGAATTGCTTCGACCCATTTAGAAAAGTAATATTTTGCAGTTAATATGCACTTGTGTTGTGCACTAGAAGCGGGATGAATCTCACATATGAATTCTAAGCCCCATTGTTGGAAAGGATCTTTAAATTTTATATGAACCAATGGCAAGGAAGGAAGTTTTTGTTTACCCACAAAAATATAACATTATCTATAGGATCTAACCTTTGCATTCACTTCAGTAAATAATTTTGGTCATTAATATCCATCTCTTGAGATTTTATATGGTGTATCTCTCCAATTATGGTTTCATCCACATATTCATTTGTGAAATTCATCTATGATTCCTTCAGTCTCTTCTTCAACAATACAATTTAACAAAATTACCAAAGGGTGTTTCCAATAAATCTTTTCATCTATTAGGAAATACTTGATTGCTTGAAGTTTGAGTGACCTATCTTTAGCTTGACTAAAATCATGTGGGAATTCAAGAGTTTATAAGTAAAACACAATGTCTTTATACGAAGGAGATGAAGAAAAATTATCCCGGACCTTTATTATGGTCTACTGTAAATCTGCTTCCTCAAATTTTGTTGAGGGATGCTTTGCTATTTCTGAAATTTTATTTACCCCAAGGACTCTGCAATTTGATTAAGACAAAATATTTTCAAAACCTTGACCTTTAATCAACTTTGTTGGCTTTATTTCAAGGTCATACTCCTAAATTTTGGCTATCCATTTGCCTCTTTTCCCATCTGTATCAAGATGATTAAGGAATTCTTTCACTATGTTGCTAGGAATATATGCAATTATTTTAGAATGAAGAACATACAATCTAAAAGACTTAAGAGCTTTAACCAATGCATAATATTGTTTTTCAATAATATTGTATTTGAATTCTAAGTCTCTCAAACTTTTGTTGAAAAAGGAAATTGGTTGTTCTTGATTTTCCTCCTTCCTTTATAAAAGAACTGTAGCAATGGTATTATTATAGGCAAAAGAAAATATAAGAAACTCCTTCGAATAGTTTGGACTTATTAGCATTGGTGCTTCTCCCAAATATTTCTTAATATGATCAAATGAATATATGTCCTCTTAAGGATATTTAACTTGTTGATTAAGGTTGGTTGTCATTGATGTCAACCCTTGAAGAAAGCCCCACAGCATAAAGGTTTGGGTAATGGATCCAATATTGTTTGATGTAAAGATGACTCATTATTGTCTTTTCATGGTTGATAAGAAGTAAATATGGATCAACTCCAAAGTGGTCCCCTTATGGTGAAATCCCTCACGGGAAGACGCTTTGCGGAGCAAGAGAACACATGCTTAATTGTGGAATAATGAGATGAAGGAAAATGAATTTGTCAAGTACACTATCCTAGATGGATAGTTCTTGTCATTCCATTTCCGATGGTATGTGGAACGTCACATAACTCCTCACGGTTAGAGAGTTATGGCCATGAGAAGTTGGAGACCCCGGGTTTCGGTAATGGACCCAAGTTTGTTTGATGGATAACAGTATGAGTTATGATATATTTTCAGATAATACTATTCTATATGGATATTACATTTCATTCCATTTCTGGTGGTATGTGTAACTTCACATAACTCCTTATGGTTTGAGAGTTGTGGCCTTACGAAGTTGGAGGACCCTCATATGTCATCTAGAAGCCCCAAAAGGTCAAAGTAGTCAACGTGGTTTAAGAGATTTTAAAAGGTAAATAATAAAGTGAAGTAATGAGTGTATTATAATTCAAAGTGAATACAAAACAAATTATTTCAACAATAAATTTAATGGAGAAATTATAAGTGGGTTAACCCTAAAATAAGGAAAATGGGGCCAAGTGACCTAGAAGATGTTTTTAAGGAAGCTACTTGGAGAGTATAAATAAGAGGCAAGGCTCTCTCATTTTAATAAAACTTGAGAATATTGAATATCTATAGGTGTCTGAGGTAACCAAGGATATCTAAGCCGAAATTCTGATGGAAGGTGAAGAAAACAAGGCCGAAATGCAAGGAAGGATAAATTCTTTTGATGGTGCTTTCTAATGTATGTTATTTACAAGTCATCTCACCATTTGGTCTATAACTTTTTTTCTATAATGATTCAGACTGTGAAATTTCTATTCCATTGAGAAAACATATCCAAGTATATGTGGTACAAAATTCATCTTGTGGTTCATTGTATTTTTGGAGTTACACTCCGTGGAAAATAGGGTTTGTGGCTAGTCCTGAAACTAGTCAAAAATAGGTGTTTCAGGTAAAAACATTATAAAGTCTTCATAACAGATCCAAATTTAGTGAAACTAAATGTGTTGGTTAGGGTACATTCTCTAGTATTTTGTGTCACATTTTTATATCAATTCAACAAATATTCTATGCGGGGCATGCTCTACAAGGTCACTCTCTAGAATAAGCCAGAATTCAGGAAGGTATGCCATTTTTGCTATAACTCCTTTTCTGAGAGGTTCCGAGAAGTGAAAAATGGAGGAATTTAATAAAACACACTGAAGAACATTGTGTATCATTTTCATATATTTATACATTACACGTACAAAGTTATGATTACTTCAAGTTAGGGTTGTTGACTAATCCAAAACTAGGCATGTGAGACTAAAGAAAAGTATGATGAAAATGCTAGTCTCTTGTTGTTGAAGTTAAGGAAGGTGTGTAGAAATGTGATCATATACACTAGGTATATTACAGAGCTACAAATCAAATTTGTATGATGAAATTGATGAGGGATTTTGGTTGAGGTACATGTTGAGTACATGGTTGAGACAAGTAGTTGATGAGTTGGCACATACAAGAGGTGTATACTTGATGATGTTGGTACATATTGATGTGTCATAGTTGATGAGTAGTTGATACATGATTGGTACATACTTGGTACATGGTTGGATGCACTTGTTTATGGTAAAGGTTGATTGCAGGTTATTTGGTATAGGTTGGTGCATGGTTGATGCACTTGTTTATGGTACAGGTTGATTACAGGCTGAGGTACAGGTTGATGCATGGTTGATGCATGGTTTATATTTATTGATACATGTTTACAATGATATATCTCACAGTGACAGGTTGACAATGGTTCCATCATTCTACTTCTACTTCAGGGTGGCAGGATGGGGCAAGGACAGGTGGTTGTAGCCACCTTCTGGTTGTAGGCAGAGCACATAGGGGTTTGTAGCCTCCTTTTGGTTGTAGCTAGAGAATTGGGGAGTTGAATATTCCCTCAGGTTGTAGCCTAAGAAACTAGGGGGTTGGAGCCTCCTTCCAGTTGCAGCTGGAAAAAAAAGGAAGTTGGTGCTTCCAATGAATGTAATTCTTCAAGACATATAAGAAAAAGCATTTCGTGGTTTTCTCCCGATTTGGGTTTCCATGTAAAACACTGGTGTACTGTGTATGTGTATGTTTGTTCATTTGTTCATTGCTTATTTACTCTGCAGTTATTGGATGATAATGCTTCGTTGCTATAACACTTGGATTATATGGTTAAAAAGGATTAAATTGCTCTATTACTAATTCACCTCCCCTCTCAGTAATCCAACATAACTTCACTATCATTTTTAAGCATATCAATTAAGTCATTTAGTACTTCAAAAAAATTGGGAATGAACCTTCTCAAAAACTTATTTTTCTCAAGAAAAGATTGAATCTCTTGCTTATTTCTTGGTAGGGTGATAACCTTAATTTCCTCACACATTGAGGATCGGTCTTTACTCCTTCCTTCGAGACAATGTGTCCAAGTAATTTTCCCACTTGTATAGAAAAATGATATTTCTTAGCATTCAATGACAAACCGTATTTTTTACATTTAACAAAAATTTTCCTAGGGTGTTTTAAGTGATCATCATCTGATTTAAAGAGAACAATTAGATTATCTAAATAAATCACAATAAATTTTCCCTTTTCCCCAATAAATGTTATGTCCATCGCTCTATGAAATGTTTCTCCTGCACTCATTAGAATGAAGGGCATTTTGTCATACATAAAGGTCCCCCATGGTGTGGTAAATGCAACCAACTCTCTGTCTTTCTCAAGCACAACAATATGGTTTTATCCTGAAAAGCCATCAATCACAGAGATTATATTATCTCCTACTACATTTTGCAATACATGATCGATTTTGGGGAGAGGATAGTTATACTTTAATGAGGATTTGTTGAGATTCCTAAAATCAACACTAAGTATTATTTCTCCATTCTTTTTTCTAATAGGTATTAAATTTGCAACCCATAAATAATATCTAAGAAGAACTATGCTTTTTGCATCTAGTAATTTTTTAAGTTCATTTTCAATAACTAGGAAGAGGATAGGATTTACCTGTCTTAATTTTTGTCTGAATGGTTTAGATCCCACCTTCAATCAAATTCTATGTTAAATGATGTTGGTGTCATAAGTCTTCATATCTTCATATGAACAAGAAAATACTTCAATAAATTATTTGAATAAATCAATATACCTGGCCTTTTGATCAGTAGGAAAAAGTTTTGAAAGTTTGATATCCTTTGTTTCTTGATTAGTCCCAATGTTATTATCTTCTACCTCCTCTATTTGAGGATGAATAGTAGGTTTAAAAACAACATCATCTTTATCAAAAATCTTCTCCAGAGGCACCAGTCCCTTTGGAATTTGGTTGTTTCTTAACACCATCATTTTATGATTAGCAATCATATCTTGTAATTTAATATTAGAATGACTATTATAATTAATTTGTTCACTATCTTTGTCATCTTCTTGATCAATATGGGTTTCATAAAATTCATCAACCATTTCCAAACAATTCTTAATTTGTTGATCATCTTCAAATACTTGCCAATGTTTGGCATTGTTAGGGATTGAAGGTATGTGTTTCATTTCCACTTCATATTTGAAATTGGCTTTCTTATTTTCATGTCTAGGAATTGCATGGATATTAAGTGTTAAGAATTTTTTTTCAATTAATTCCAAAGTAAAATTTATGTAAGATCTCATCCTTGGGTGTTTATCTTGACAAGTTTTATTTATTTGTTTCACAATTAGTTATGCATCCTCATAGACAATGAGATTCACAATTTTCATCCTACTAGCAATTTCTAATCCTAACACTAGAGCCTCATATTCACAAACATTATTTGTGGAATCTGTTTCAAACCGCAGTCTAAAATAAAATGGAAAGAGTTTTCCAGAAGGTGAAATTAGAGATATACCTACCCCGACACCTTCCCAGGAAGAGGCTCCATCAAAATACATTTTTCACATTCCCTCTTCAGGGTCATCATTTTCACACAAAGAAATATTTTCATTTTTTGTACAAAGTTTTTGTTCATCATTTACAGATACAATGAAACAACCCAAGCCCCGATCTTTCAAATAGACAGAATAATTATTAGGGTGATTGGAATCACTGACAGTGTAAACAATTTTGGTTTCCCTATAAAGTCTGCTATTATTTCCACCAAAAACTAGAATTGTCGCATATGTTATATCCATTTGTAATGAGCCACCTAATTTTCTTTCCAAGATCTGGATAAAATCATTCCATAGTTTATAGGCACATCTACCACAACTATATCCATTAAAACAATTTTTACAGGTATCCGAGCTTAGTGAACTACAAGATCTTTGATCATCCCTAAACATATAAATTTTCTTACATCAAAAGAATACAAGTCATGATATGGTCTTGTGATTTGTAAACCTAGCTTCTCCATAACTAATTTTGGAATTAAATTGTGAGAAGCACCTGAATCTAGCATGCAATTATGTAAAATATGTTCATGAACAGTTAAGGAAATACAAAATGGTGCCATTGTTTCTCCTATTTCCTCAATATGAGGACCAAACATTATAGTGTGCCTTTCATCTTGAAAATTTAATGTATCAGGTTGAGTTGTTGCAACGAAATAATAAATCATTTTTAGAACTAGTTTTCTATAGACATGGTTTTTACAATTTCTAACAAACGGATAGGAATTATGATCTTATTTAGTTCATTTTCCATATTGAAAGAAATACTTATTTTCCCTGATTCTTTATGTTCTTCATTTGTTTTCTTAGTTGATTGTTGATCAAATTTTTGTTTTGAAACCGTAATTTCCTTTCCTTCGTCTTTATTTTGTGTTTTATTTGACTGACCTTGATTATTAGTTTTAGTTGCATTTATGTTTTTCCTAGGTCTAAGGTCATATTTTTTATGAAAATGAGCCTGTAAGGCATCTGAGAAAAATTTATATTGAGATGATGATGGATCCGTCTGGTTATTGTTATCATCCTCATTAAAATATTTGTTTTCTCAGAAAAAATACATAATTTTATTCATTCGAAGAGAACCAAATTACATTTTGTAGGTACTTTATGCATGCTCATCCTATGCCAAGATGATCCAAACCCAAAAAGGCCATATAGAAGCCAACATAAATGCAGTAAAAAAATAGTAGATCGATACAATACACATATTATCTGCATGCTTAAAGAACCTACAAAATGTAAAAGGCCACATAGAAGCCAACATAAATCTAGTAAAATAAATAGTAGATCAATACAATAAACATATGATCAAGGAGAAAAATCGCAACCGCAAACACCAAAGGATAGCAACCAATCACAAATAAAAAAAATTGGTACCAAACCAAAAGTGCAAGACAAACCCCCATAAACTGTCGTGAACAAGCTAAGAAAGCATTATCCCAAAGGATCTCTAGGAGCCAAATGGACTAGGTTAGAGTGGTATGCAATCCTCTCTTGAAAAGAAACAAATAGATCAAAAGCACTAGAAGCACCCTTGTTCCCATAATCAACAATATCTACCCACACCTCCATGAATCCAAAGGTAGAAATATCAACAACATGAAATGCCCAAAAATAGGACCTTAAAGCGCTGCCCAAACCCTCAAACAAAACTGCATGCCCATAGGAAGGACCTCAACGCACTGATCCACTCACCAATGGATAAAGGAAGAGAAAAATCATCAATAGAAAGCAGAAAAATACACCAACACTCATCACACTTAGCTCCAGCAGAAACGATATTCAAAAACCCCGATTGATCCAAAATCGGATCCAGAAGCCTGATAGGGCTTGAAAAATGCTCAAAAATGAAAGTGCTCGGAATTTGACGAAACCTATGCCATTGCGTCCGTCTCGTCTTCCTGATTCCAGTGGTATATTTACTTTGTCAAACGAGCTCCGTATGGAGAAGATATCGCGTTCTGTCCGAAAAGTCAAACAGTCAAAAAAGGGGGATGACTGTACAGTCCGTACAGTCCACGTGTCATGCTGAATGTGCAGACCATACGGTCTATACAGTTGATGTGGCAGTTCTAGAATGCAACACGTGGTAGCCTCGAATGATGACACATGGCAACACTAGGAGGCAACACGTGTCAGGAGGATTCGGGCATACAGAGGTACAGTTGGGCCTATCCGGAGGTGACACGTGTCACCACTGAAAGGGTGACACTTGGCATGGGTGACATCAGCAGGTGACGTGGTAGACTGACAGGTGGCAGTATGACAGGTTGACGTGGCAGTACGACAGGGTTGACGTGGCATGCACGTGGGCCAATCAGCGTATGACGCGTGTCATGTTCTTGTTGGTTGGAAAGGTGCCATGTGGCCCAGTCAAGGGCTGCCACATGGAACCTCGTGGTTAGTTCGTTGGTTACATATAAAACTTGTTTGGGTTGCACGGGGATCGAAAATGCGACCTCCGGGCGGGAAAACGGACTGGCGGAACGGGCTAGCCACCCGGGCGGCCGGTAGTACTTGTTATATATATGGTGCGATTTATATTTAAATTTGAAAAAAGGTTCGACCGACAGTAAAAAGGGTCGAGGCTTATCCCCAGCCCTCGGCGCCAACCACACGACCTCACCACATAGCCAACAGAGCAGGGAAAGTGTTAATGCACGGTTCTATGCCATTGCCACCATATGCGCAGGGGTTATAACAAATGGCCATGGGTTTAAACAGTTAGCCACAAGGCCCTATGTGTACGCCATACGACCGAGACCAGGTGCGCCAAAAGGGGGGCCAGCGCATGAGCGCATGGCCACATGGCCCCCCATACGACCATGCCAGAGGGTGCATGCCCAGGGTTCGGGGGCTAGCGCCCTATTATTGTTATGAAATGGGTTTTATCCAATGTTTTTGGTTTTTTAGTTGTAACTATGCCTATTTTTGGTTGATTCCCTCCATTTTTGGGGGATATTGGGCATTTTTGGAGGCCAAATTCTTGGAGGAAGTTGGAGTTGAGCAACCAAATTCAAGG
>ML817350.1:86147-102591 GCA_009831015.1 Picea engelmannii
ATATCAATTCACTAAAACAGGTCATGATTATGTGGTTCATGCTCATCATGTTAAAGCAAGTAAAACACTTCAAACAATGGAACAATTAACGAAGGCAGTGCAAGTATGCAACAAACCACTAATTGTTTCAAATGAAGTAATTGATCTTAAGCAAGAACAAGATATGGTTGTTGAATGGAAAATAAATCATAAATTGCTTCAAGATAAGCTCATGTCGTGCAAATACTTCAAGTATATCAGTTCATTTGCAATCGTCTTTTTGATACTATCATTAGCAATGTTTTCTACATGGATGATAGTGGCTTCAGTAAGATGTAACAGGGTTCAAATGGCTAACAATATATTGTCAGTTGTCATGATTGCGTTACAGTTGATCTTGATGAGACAGGTGCACAGGACAGAGTTCAGAGACAGAGAGCAAGTTGGGTGGCCTATCCCGAGCTTGTTGACTGGTCAGTAACCTTTTGGGGACCAAAAGGTCATTTTGTGGGGAGGTGTGATCCAGAATCGGATCCAGAAGCCTAGTAGGGCTTGAAAAATGCTCAAAAATGAAAGTGCTCAGAATGTGATGAAACATATTCCATTGCGTCTATCTCGTCTTCCTGATTTCGGTGGTATATTTACTTTTTCAAACGGGCTCCGTATGGAGAAGATATCGTGTTCTGTCCGAAAAGTCAAACAGGCAAAAAAGGGGGATGACTGTATAGTCCGTACAGTCCACGTGTCATGCTGATTGTGTAGACCGTATGATTCGTACAACTGATGTGGTGGTTCCAGAATGTGACACATGGTAGAATGCGACACATGGCAGCACCAGGAGGCGACACATGTCAGGCAGATTTGAGCATACGGAGGTACAGTTGGGCCTATCCGGAGGTGACATGTGTCACCACTGAAAGGGTGACACGTGGCATGGGTGACGTCAGCAGGTGACATGGCAGATTGACAAGTGGTAGTACGGTAGCTTGACATGGAAGTACAACAGGGTTGATGTGGCATGCACGTAGGCCAATCAACGTATGATGCGTGTCATGTTCTGGTTGGTTGGAAAGGTGCCATGTGGCCCAGTCAAGGGCTGCCACGTGGCACCCCGTGGTTGGTTCGTTGCTTACATATAAAACTTGTTTGGGTTGCACGAGGGTCGAACCCGCGACCTCCGGGTGAGAAAATGGACTGGCGGAATGGGCTAGCCACCCGGGCAACCGGTAGTACTTGTTATATATACGGTGTGATTTATATTTAAATTTGAACAAAGGTTCGACCGGCGGTAAAAAGGGTTGGGGCTTAGCCCCAGCCCTCGACGCAAACCACACGACCTCACCACATAGCCAACAACGCAGGGAAAGTGTTAATGCATGGTTCTATGCCGTTGCCACCATATGCGTAGGGGTTATAGCAAATGGCCACAGGTTTAAACAGTTAGCCACGAGGCCCTATGTGTACGCCATACGACCGAGAGAAGGCGCGCCAAAAGGGGGGCCAGTGCATGAGCGCGTGGCCACATGGCCCCCCATACGACCATGCCGGAGGGTGCACACCCAGGGTTCGGGGGCTAGCACCCTATTATTGTTATGAAATGGGTTTTATCCAATGTTTTTGGTTTTTTAGTTGTAACTATGCCTATTTTTGGTTGATTCCCTCCATTTTTGGGGGATATTGGATTTTTTTGGAGGCCAAATTCTTGGAGGAAGTTGGAGCTGAGAAACCAACTTCAAGGCGATATAAACCAGGCCTGTTTGAGGCCATAGGAGAGCAGTCAGAGCAGAGTTATGCTAAATAAAATCCAAGCTAAAGCCATGTTGATGCAGAGAAGCTTTTGAGGAGGAGACGCTGTCGGACCATTTCTGGGATCTCCGGACGTCCGTTTTGCGTGTCGTTTTCTTTGCAGGGTTCTAGAGATCTGGATGAACATGACCAGATCGGTCTTGTATCCATTTGGCATTGCAGCGATGTAATTTTGAGCATTTGAACAGAAATAAAGAAGCCTCCCCCACAGAGACAAAGGCCCGAAGACATAGGCAAAGTTGTGCCGAACTCCGTTATCAATCTGCGTTTTATGGTTTTCTATTTATTCTTTCATTTCAGATCTGCAAATGTGTATATGGCTGTTATAATTCCTCTTCTTTCCTCATTCTTTCACTAAGTTTCTCGAATGGTTAATTAATGCATGCAAAATTAAAACTCAACCATAGTCATTTAAAATATCCTACGAATTACCGATACCTAATGCCAAAGATACTGAGACACAAAGCCATCATCCTTGCAGCAAAGGAACCGAAACTCTGAACATCAAACCCTAAACATAATGGCATCAGAAGGAGAATCCCAGAGAAGGAGACGACCCATAGCCATAGTGAAGGAGAAACCACACCAAAAGAAAACACCCACGACAAAAGACAAGGTGAACAAACTGGAAAAATCCAAGGAGAAGGTCTAGAAAACCCCAAGCCACCGGTGAAACAGAACCACATGAAACAATCCAATGGATATAGCAATAAAATGAACCAAAATGAGCATTCAAATGGGCGATCTGATATAGAAACACCAGATCATAGGGGAGAACAAGCTCTGCACCCACAAACAACCTGACAGAAGTGATTCCATTGGAATAGCGAGAAATAAAATACCATATCGTCTGGTGTTACAAATTATTTTGGTCACCCCTATGATCAACTGACAATATGTGCATAAATCAATTCTATGTTCCCTGAATATACTAAATGAGGCTTTCTCCATGAGGAAAGTGGATCATCTTTCTTTCCTTAAAAACCATATCAAAGGAGATCGTCGCACCCAACTAAATGCTTGGGGTGCAACAATGCTTGATCGTCGCATTCTACACCAAAACTAGACTACAACATCAACGCAGACTGCTTGTGCATAGGGTGTGACGATGCTCAAACAAGAGGAAAAGGTGAAATTCATGAAAGTTCTAGAAGGGAATATTCTTGAAGATGAGGTGGCCTCCGATCAGTTTGGATCTTACTTGCTTCTCTGATTTAGTGGGATCATCATAATCTCCTCATCCATTCCTCTTTCACCCTATATAAAGAGGGATCTCTCATGGGAAAGGATAGACTGGCTTATGCATGGAGAATTATGTTGAACATTGTTCTTGTGATAGCTTTTCTTTAGCTTTCCAAGTCGGGTTGTGAATTCTCTTCATCAAAAGAATTGGAGAAAAGGTGTGTGTGTTGAAGCAAAGGGCCATTGGAAGGGACATTTTAACATCAAGGCATGGGTTGTATTCTACACTTTCAATCAATATAATGCAATAATACACTTCTTCCCTATAAAGGTGTCTCTACTTTGATTGTATAACTCCTTGATATTATACATAGACTTCATTGCAATATATATATATATATATATATATATATATATAATTTTTCTCTCTCTTTATTGGTTTGTGCTTCTTAACATGTTCACCATCCCACAAATCCAAAGATAGAGCAAGGACAACACTAGCGAGGATCAAACGTTGTTTAAATGGTATGTCATTTGTTCCTCTCTGAACTAGTTTATATTACAATGAAATCTAAGGAGAAACTTGTATTCTGCCTTGTTTTGTTCTATCTTCTTGTTGAAGTTAGTGATATTATTTTGTGTCTGAACTTGCCGATTTTTCCAATAAAAAAATTGGCTACTCCACTGGGGAACGTCCTCTTTTGGTTTTTTTCTTCCTTTGTTGCTTTTAGCTTGCCTAATTTTGGTCAATTTCATTCTTTAAGTCTTTGGGCAATCCATCTTGACTCCCTAGTTTTGGAATTTCATTGAGAAACTTTTTCCTCTTTTTAATTTTTCCTTATGTTCAGTCATCGTCGCACCCTGCTTGTGTAAACCAGAGCGATGACGACGCACTGTATTTTTCCCTTTTCCTGTGATGATCCTTTATTGTCGCGCTATTATTTTCTGCAGCTTGCAATGATTCCTATAGAAATTTTTGGAGTGACAATCAACTTTTTTCTCCTTCCCTAGATTTGTCATTACTTATTGGAGTGAACTTCTTGTCTTGGTGAAGGATTAATTGCAGCCTGATTTGCATATTTTAGCATGAATGTGATTGTTTCTCAAGTGATTGAGAGTCTTTTTCATAAACTTCATAATTTTTATCTTTTACTTCTTATTGCAAGGGTATAACCTTAAGGCTTCATCCCTAAGTGCTTTCTAGATAAGTTGTTATTAATCTTTTTGAGTTTTGGATTGTTGTTGATTGGAAAACGATTTTTGTTTGCATTAGACAAATAAGTTTTTCTTACTTTTTCATTTTTTCTTGCATTATGAGTTTAGTTTGGGAAATAGTGTTGTGAGTGCATTGATCTTCTTGGAAAAATCTTTCTTTTTGAATTAGATCTCTATTTTTATTTGAAAAAGAAAGGATTGAAGTTTGTTCTTCTATTTAGTAGTCTTTACAAGAAATTTTTGCATTCAAGTATTTGGAAAAGAGAAAATTGGAAAATTTAGTAGCTTTGATTGTTTGGCATCAATACCATTCAAAGATTGAAGAAATTGTGTCTTGTAACTTGTTGTATTCTGGAAAAATAAACCTTCTCCCTTATGTAATTAGATTTCATCGAATGAAAATATTGCATCTCATCTCTCTTTGCATTTTGTTGGGTCAAGGTCAACAACTTCATCAGTTTCATCTCTGCTTCATTTTTGAGTAAGTAACATCCATTAAAATTCAGTGTAATTTTAAAATCTATCTAGCAACTTTTATTTTCTAGAACTTTTATACGCAAACATTAGCTAGGACAGCGCTTTGGAATAGGTGGTGAGGCACACTCTCCAAAGCATCAAAACACACAATAGTATCTTGTGATAGGGAGAGTTTAAATCCACTTGCTACATTTTGTCCTGGGAAGCCCTTCTAACACAAGGATCAATCACAACGTTGCATTAGGGCTGGAAGAGTTACTCACCCTGCTTTGTTGGCCTTAGTGTAGAGATTGTGCATATTATTAGGGTTCACTTGAGAAGAAAATCCTGTGCGGACCTTTTCGAGGCAATTTCGAGCTTAGATACCCTTCCCTTTCATGTGGATTAGACTGTCAATTGCTTCCCCATGCATCATTTTCGTAATTGGTAACCTTAGTGGCCTATCTCTTTAGATTCCTTACACGAGGTGACTTTGGAGGGGAAAGTCTTCACGGTTCCTGGAATCAAAGTTGGCCAAAATCACTGGGGATCCTTGGATGGTATACCCACGGTTATGTGTGGGAGCTTACACTAGGGTGTAATTCCATTAATAAGGTCATCAACATAACATTTCCATCCACTTTATCCCAACCCCTTCTTGTCTTGATTTCGCGACGTTGGATTTCATCACCAGCTAGTGACTTCGAAATAAGAAGTTTTTTTTGCATGTTTGATATCTAGATTTTATTAGTCGAGTGTTGTTTGTTTCTCTAGTTGGTCATAGATTTGTTTCATTATTTATTCTATGCGGCCAACATTGGCCCTCTCCGTTCACATAGGATGCAAGGGTTACCTCTGAAAGAGTTAGAATAATATGCTCATTTGCTTCCTAATTCACCAAAGGGTCCTTCTCCTGAAGGAGAAATCAATGATGACACGTCCTCTGATATTGGAAGTTATAATCCATTGGTAGAATCAACACTTCCTATAAATCCGTTATTGAGTGTTATACAAGATCCACTTTTTCTCCGAATAAACTCGTTAGGAGATGTAGTTGTTGAATACTATACTTGAATACCTACTGGCCCTTACACGGATTCTGGTGTAGATGACCCACCCTTTCGGAGTGAATTGTTTATAACTCCTATTCATACTACTAGAATTTTTAATATTATCTCAGTCCATGTTCATTCTTTTTGGAGCACTGCCTCAGGACATGATATTTTTTATAAACTAGGAATGAGCCCAAATCAACCTATGTCATCACATACACCCATTACTTCCATTTCTTATACAGTACCTTTAGATCATTTTACTGGAATGAAAAGTAATTTTGTTATAGTTTCGGACCAGTTGTTGGTTGGTTCTCATACAATTCTTACTCTCTAGCTCACTAGCTCTACCGCGGTCCCACAAGTTACACATGTTTCTTCCGGAAGTCTGGTTATAAATCAAGCTCCTATTGGAACACCAATTCCACCTATATCAATTCCATCACTTCCACCTGGGTATAACACTCTTAATAGTTCTATTTCTAATCCTGCCCAGAGTCCATTCGGAGGGCCTAATCTTTTTATTCCACCTGGTTTTAATGTTCTTAGCGGTTTTGTTCCCACACCTACCCAGGTTCTCTCCGAAGGGCCTAGAATTCCTTCTCCACCTCCACCAAGAGGATATAATCATCCTAGCCCAAGTAGCTCCAATCAAATTGGAGGCACAAATCATTCTGCCACTTCTGGTTTTCAACTTCCTATTGGAGGTCAACCTCAAGTTGGGGGGAAACCCCAAGTTGGGGGTCATAACCCAGTTTATGGATAGTATATACCTAGATCACAAACTCAACCTTGGAATTTTCCTTTCCAACGAAATCAACAACCACCTAGGGGGGAAACTCCTCAATTAAATTCTTTTGTACCCCCTAATCTCGGGAAACCATATCCAGGCTATGTAAATCCTACTCAAGGTTAAGCTTTTTAGTCTAATGCTCCTTTCCAAGGTGTCATACCAAATCAACCAACACATGTTGGCTACTTGGCTCAAAACCCTACACAACCGAATTTGACAGGACCCTCTAACTATTTATAGACTGCTTATGGTCCTAATGGTATACCCACAAGCTTACCCCCTCAAAATTACCAGTTTCCTCAAGTGAATCGACAGTTTTCGTTTCTAGCTACCTTGGATTTATTGTATTTGTATAGGATTTTGAATGATCCTATTTTGCATTCTCCTTATTGGTCGGTCATACCTGCCAAATTACCATCAGACATTCCTAAGTTTGACAGTCAATCAGGAGAAGACCCAAACAATCACATCATGCCATTTCATCTTTGGTGTTCATCCAACTCCTTGATGGATGACTCCATTTGATTATGTCTTTTCCAACGAACTCTTATGGGTTCAGTAACCAAATGGTATATCGAATTGCCACGAGGATTCTTCAATGATTTCAACAACTTAGTTATGGCTTTATTAATGCATTACCAATTACCGATATGATATGAGACAGGAACCGAGAATTTGAGTTCATTTAAACAATCCTCTTCTACTCACATTTCAGATCATATTCACGAGTGGAGGATAAGAAGACGATTAATCAAAGTTCCCCTTTCTAATCAATTATTGGATGAGTGGTTTACCAAATCGCTCATCGGTCCTATCACTCGTGATGTTTCCATGGGTGGTGTCATCACTGAAGAGTAGACGATTAGTCGTGCTTAATACTGGGATCTCATTTATTCACAAATGGGCATGCTATATGACTTGATCCCCGATGCTCCTCACCCGTCTACAAATAAAACCCCAATGCCTCTAGTAGCTTCTCATGTTGTTGATGGTGTGATTGGCACTTTTCATGCTGAGACTCATTCCAAACAAGCCATTCATTCCAATCTCAAATCTACTACTGCTAGTGTACAAAATGTTACTCCTCCAACTCCTTCTCTTGGTAAAACCTCTAAGGTTAATACGGTTCAGTCTACACCTACCGGTAAAAATAAAAATAAAAATAAAGGGAATGGTAAGAATAAAGAGGATAAAAATAATAATAAACAACCCGTTAAACCCAAGATTCAACCTACTGATGATAAAGAAAAGAAAAAAACTCCTTATCCTTGTCTTATCTGTGTTGAGGATCATTATACGAAAGATTGTCTGAGACATGTTGAGGTTACTAAGTTACTACAACGGACCGAGACACCTCCTACACCCAATGTTTTGTCAAAACCTTTTCCTTCTCAACAACAGGCCCAATTGGTTATTCATGACTAGCCTTCTCCCTCTACCAAATCTTATGTACTTATGCATACTGGTGACTCCAAGAAGAACAAAGTTGCATTCGCTACTTGAGCCAAAGATTATTCTCCTTGTAAAGAGAAAGTTGATGATTCACCACCTCCATTGGTTCAACCTCCTCCATCGACTTCACCTCCCAACGGTCCTCTTCATCTCAGATGATTGATTCTAGATACAGTTCTTTGTCCGCCTCCTAAGGGCATCGTTTGTAAGTCATCATTTAACCCCCATGCATGTGCCTCTCAAAACTACAGTATTGTAGAATATCTTGCACAGGCACCTTCTGCGATGTCAGCTCTCGAAGTCCTTCAAAGTTGTCCTATGCAACGGAAGCCACTATTAAAGGATATTGGTGGAATCGATCCTACCGATACGAACTTGATAATATTTGACTTGGAAGATCACATTCCAAGGCTCTCTCATCAATTATCATTTCAAATACAAGTCATTGTGGAAAATAAGAATATTTATTGAACTGTTGTTGATGAAGGAGCTTCGACTTGCATCATGTTTGTCTCTTGTTGGAAAGACATTGACTCTCCTACCCTTACCGAGTCACACAATACTTTAAAAGATTTTAATGGTATAGGGTTTAAACCTTATGGTGTTCTTCCTTCATTATCTATTTCAGTATAAGGAAAATAAGTTACTATTGAGGTTGAGGTGTTTGATGCACCTCTCGATTACAACCTTCTACTTGGATGTAGTTGGATTGATTCTATGCACACAGTTGTTTCTACTCTTTTCCATGTCATATGTTTCCCTCACCAAGGTAAATTTTTTACCGTATATCATCTCACCTTCTTCAGTTCCAATTCGTGCACTAGTAACGTTCCATTCATAGTGAAAATACCTCCTCGTTATGAGAATGTCGGTGTGGGTCTTTTAAAGTATTCATCATTAATTGGTAGTTTCCCCAATCCACCACTCGATGTTCCTCCTCCTTTTGTCACTTCGATTAACATGATTTCGACCACTATTGGAGAAACCCATGGGTCTTTTGACCCTTAGATAGTACCTAGATTAGACAATTGTCTTCGTTATGGTGACCAAATGTCTTTAATTCTAGTGGAATTGGCCTATCAAGCTATTCAATCAACAACTCTTTCTCCTCGTTCTCTCTTAGATATGTCTCTTGATTCATTTCACGTAGTATTTCACACCTATGAAATTATCATGATAGTTATGTCCATGGAAGACACCCCATGGGATGATGGGCATCATCGTTCTATCCTCTTCCTGGAACCCGAGACTATCGAGAGTTATCAATGGATTTCAAATCTGTCTACTGTAATTACTATTCCCCTATTCTTGAACCAACACGTGATGTTTTGTATAAAGGGAACTTGGGTATTTTTTCACCCATCGACCCTCTAGATATTTTAATTAAGCTTGGAATAGTGGAAAATGTTTGTATTGGTGCCTCGTGTTCTCCTTATGAGATCTAAATTTACAAGGCCCTTTTCCAGGAATTTTGTGATGTTTTTGCATGGAGTTACGAAGAGATGCCTGGAATTGATCTAGATATTGTTGTACATGAAATTAAGACATAACCAGATGCTAAACCCATTTGACAAATACTTCACCCAGTTCATCCATGCAAAGTTGTCGTTATACAACTCGAAGTTGAAAAACTTCTTAAAGCCAGTTTTGTGTACCCTATAGCGTTGACTGATTGGGTGTCCAATATTTTTATGGTTACAAAGAAACAATGCACGATCCATTTTTCTGTTGACTATAGGGATATCAATAAGGCTTGTCCCAAAGATAATTATTGAACCCCTTTCGTTGACTAGATCATTGAAAGTTGTGTCAGGAGTGAAATCTTCTCTTTGATGGATGGATTCTTCGGCTATAATCAAATAAATATTTTACCCATGGATCAACATAATACTACTTTTGTTTTCCCTTGGGGTACCTTCACATACTGTAAACTCCCTTTTCGTCTCAAAAATGCTGGTGCGACTTTTCAACGGGCTATGTCTTATGATTTTCATGATATTAAGCACATTGTAAAACCTTACCTAGATGACTTACCGGTGCATTCCCTTCATTGTCAAGATCACCCACACACTTACGAGCCATTTTCCTACGCTGTCGATATTATCGCATACGATTGAATCCAAACAAATGTGTTTTTTTTGTGGAGTCTGGACGACTTCTTGGTTTTATTGTTTCTACACATGGGATTAGGGTGGATCCTTTGAAGGTTGAAGTTATTCTCAATTTTCCTCCTCCTTCTATCTTGTGCCAAATCCAAAGTTTGTAAGGGAAGATAAACTTTTTACGTTGATTCATTCCCAATTATGTCGAACTAACGAAAGGTTTTACTCGAATTCTTAATAAGGGTCACAATTTTGTATGGGATGACTCTGCCAACAAAGTCTTTGAAGCTTTGAAACTTGCCTTAACCCGTACACCACTTTTATTTCCCCTGGATTATAGTCAAGATTATTTCTTATACTTGGCTGCTTCGGACTCTACCATAGCCATGGTTCTATTCCAAGAGGATGATTCACACGATGGACATGTTATCTACTATTTGAGTCAAAGTCTCATGACCACCAAAACCAAATATATGCATGTGGAGAAACTAGTGTTGGTAGTTGTTCAATATGTTCAATGTTTTCGTCATTATATATTATTACGCAAAACCATCATCATTTTCGATTGAAACCCTATGCAATATATCCTTACATGCCAATTGTTGGGGGGGAAATACTCCAAATGTATAGTGATTCTCCAGGAGTTTGATTTGGAGTTTGAGTGAGCCAAGTCAAATAAATCTTTGGTTTTTTCCGAATTGATATGTGACCTTCTCTCCACTGAGACAGAAATGGTGGCAGAGGATTATTTTCCTGATGATTCTCTCTTTCTGATCATTTCAGATGACATCTGGTATGGATACATTATCATTTATCTCCAAACCCAAACTTTATGTCTTGATATTTCTCGTTTATATCTCCATCTCATTCGGTATCAAGCCCATCAATACATTATCCTCAGTGATACCCTTTACCACCGTGGTATTGATTTCATATTTCGACGATGTCTAACCTATGATGAAGTTGAGAAATCTTTAAATGAATGTCATTCTGGAGCATGTAGCGGTCATATGTATAGGTATTCCACTGCCCAAAATATCTTATGAGTTGGTTACTTATGGCCTTCGATGTTTAAGAATTACATTACTACCTTCCATAAATTCCACACTTGTCAAACGTATAACAATAAGATTTGATCACAACCTACTCTTATTTACACTATAGTTTCCATTGGTCCATTCCATAAATGGGGCATTGACTTCATGACATGTAACCCTCACTCGGTCAGGGGGCATGGATACATTATCATAGTTGTGGATTATTTCACTAAATGGGACAAGGAGATGACTACATTTGATAATACAGGGAAAAGATCAATGTTGTTCATATTCAATCATATCATCGCTAGGTTTGGTGTCCCTCAAGCCATTTTCACTGACCATGGTAGCCATTTTTGCAATTTAATGATGTCTAAACTTACCGATAAGTTGTGTCTTTGACATAAAAACTCAACCCCTTACTATCCACAGGCCAATGGCCAGGTTGAAGCAATCAAAAAAAAATTAACCACTTTGCTTCGACGAATGGTAGGGATTCACAAGTCAAGTTGGCACATAATTCTCTTTTCATCATTATGGGCCTATCGAACATCCATTAAATATGCCACAGGGTTTATGCCTTTCTAGTTAGTGTATGGTATTGAATATATTCTTCCAATTGAATGTGAAATCCCATCTTTGAAACTAGCTATCGAAATTCTCCCTAACACCTCAACCGAGGAAGAATGTCTCTTGTATTTGATGTAATTAGACGAGACTCGTCATGATGCTTCATTATTCATAGAAACTCAGAAGAAGCGTGTCAAAGCTCAATACGACAAGCATGTCAAACCATGTGTTTTTTCTAAGGGTGATTTAGTTCTCCTTTACAAAAAAGATCATGACTTATTAGGGGCTGGTAAATTCGAGCCCATGTGGTGTGGCCCTTATATCATTAAATGAGTGTTGGAGAAAGGGGCTTATGAGTTGGTGGATTATGATGGAATTCCTTTGGGTGAGCCCAGAAATGGGCTTTCCTTGAATAAGTACTATGCTTAAAATATTTTTGCATGGGTGCTTTGTATTTTAGTGTATCATACTCTAGTGTGTTCTTTTTTCATTTCTTTTTTTGCCTTTAAGTTGATTACCTTTCCTTATGCTTGGTTTCCAGATGTTGGCATCCTCTCTACCCTATATCATCTTTGTTGATGGTGCTAGTCACAATACTCAAAACCTAGCGTCTGCTGGATGGGAAATCTATGCACCTACGGATGAGTTGATCAGTCTACATGGTGTTTTCCTTGGTCGTGCAACTAATAATATCACAAAATACAGTGCATTTATCGAGTTATTAACTGACATCATTCCATTTGGCATCCTTCATATTATTGTACTTCTTGATTCATAACTAGTGGTGTTGCAATTGAGTGACACCTATTCCATCTAAAGTCCTACATTGTTATAGGTATAGTTAAGAATTCGCCTCTTGGAAAGACATTTTGATTATATTGAATATCAACATATTACTAGATGTCTAAACACATTAATAGATGCATTGGATAATTATGTTTTAGACAGAAATTTGTGTCATTTATAAATCCAAACACACATTTAAAAAACAAGTAAGTCAGTAGGAACTTTGTATTATAACGTCAAAAGTTACAAAAAAGTGTTTGTTCTGAGACCAAAATGTCAAAATGGTGAAGCACATGGATTCATATACATAAGCATCAAGTATGTTTCTCACTATAACAAATGACTGCTCGTTCCACTCGACGAAGTAGTTGACTAATGGATGTTGATACGCTAACTGTATGGCATTGGTAGCATTGAGGTAACTGTTCCACAATGATGTCAGGGATGTTCATGTTCAATTCCTCAAGGTTTTTTTCGATCTCCTCGATATCCTCAACATCCACCCCTCGACCCACCACAACATCTATATCTCCATGCATCTGAATAGGAGATGATTCTAGAGGCTGTAAAGGCGCCAAATCTGCATTGTTGAGAGAACTTGTTTAGTATCGGATAAATAACAAAAAAAAAATATAATTAAAATACCAAAAACAACATATAATGAAAAAATTGTTCTTTCCTATATCTCCCCACTGAGAATCCTTGGGTAATTCCAAGTCGGGGTCTCCACGGAATTCAGTCCCAGCATATGTATAATCTTCAACCATAACAAGTTGATCCCTCGGCCACTGGAAGAAATCTTGGTCATATGTAACGATTGGCATGCCTCCATGAAGAGCCATCAAATATACCCATCTTTTCATTTAAGGATCCTATGGAGAAGGTATTCCCCATTCCATATGTTGTAGGTGAAAAATGGGGACCCTCTCTAGGAATAAGGATACCAAAATAAATCCATACACGAATTGTTTCAATCGACCGTTCCTACACTTTGTCAATTGTTTCTTCATGTTTTTCATATGCTACGTAATAATCCATGGGTTCTCCACCACTTCTTCTTCCCGATAGTGACACTCAGGAGCCTCGACGAGATAACCTAGTCAAGAAGTAAATGTTATAAATCTCTAAGGTGAGTGTATGCACACTCACATGAAAATCTTGTTCATTGAAGTCCCACATGTGGACTAGGTACTCCAATAGCCTCAATTGGGCTCTCATGCCTTGAACTTTGAAAAATTTGAGCAAGCCACACTCCCGGAGTTCCATGATAGTGCCCAGGTCATTCCCGACAAAGTAATCTTCTTCCTTGTTTTCATGTTCCCTCCACTGAAGCATAATGACGGATGAAAACCTGCCAAACAACATTAAAAGATGATTAGATTCATCAAAATTTAAAAGTTGGAAATTTTCCTAGCTCGATTTCTCTTTTTAAATTTTGAGTTGCAATAGTCGCAGAGGCTCTCTTTTCCACAGTGTGACATAGTCACACCCTAGTTGTGGAACACCTGTGGTGATTTGGGATCATCATAGTTCATGATAGGGTGGGCCTGCGACGATCTCAAAGCGCAATAACCCCTAAAAAATTTCCCATAACTCAAAATTGAACCATTAAAAATGAAAAATTCAATCATGAAAAGAGAAAGGGGAACAAGAATACCTACTTGACGAAAGAAGCTCAAGAAATCGTCCATCGGGCGCTCTAGAATTGTGACCTAAAAATCGAATGAAAGGGGGGGGGGGGTTGGCACTAGTTGGGTGAAAATTCAAACGAAATGGTAAATAAACTATTTTGACCTATTTTATTCACTTTTTACCATTTTAATTTCAAATTAAATTAATTTTTAAATATTTGTACCTATGCCCTAAACCTAATGAAATTTTCAAAGTGTCTCTATTGTAGGTTCAGAGATCTGAGGATCAAACTTTTGATATGGATCCTTTCTTTTTGGTAGATTTTGCTTGTTTTTATTATATACATATACTTTTAGGGTTTTTCAGGAAAAACTTCGAGCATGGTCTTAATTATTTCTCACGCTCGTGAAACTATGAGAATGAAATTGAGTAACCTTTTATCACTTTTTTCGGACTCGTAATGGTAATACAAAAAATGAACCCTATGGAGTATCCTTTAAGATCTTTTCAAGATCCTTAAACATGAAAATATAGTCAAGCGACCCTGTTCTTTTCACGCTCGTAAAAGTATTTGAAGAAAACGTATGATGATCAATAGATTATCTCTTTTTTGGTCTCTTCAGACTAACTTACGAAAAAGGACATTTTGGAGTTTTCTTTAAGTGTTTTTAAGACTCTCTAAACATGAAAAACCCTTGAGTTTTCTTTTTTTGGACTCATAAAAAAAGCATCGAAAGGCCCATATGGGACTGAACCACTCCTTCCTAGGGTTTGTTAAAAATACTCTGAGGGACTCATCTGAAAGATGAGATTACATTACAAGCATATGTTATCCTCCTCAAGCTTGCGTAATGATAAAGAGGTACTCACCATAAATGGTGGGGAAAAATCAGGAAAGAAATGTATATTGGTATCTGTGTTAGTGGAAGTAAGTCGCTCTTGAACATGAAAACCCTCTTCATCATTGTATCTAGGTTGGGAAATCCATTTGTCTCATTTTCCCATCCACAATTCCATATGTTGGGTCCTCCTCGAGTCAATGTTTCCAATAAAATTGTTGTTTCATTTATATGTTCAAGATAAGTTCAACCTAAACAAGCCTTCTATCGAGTCGGCCATCTGCAGTCTTTAAAATCATACCATGTCAGCCTTCCCTGAGTCATTCATGTATCACTTTATACTCTGATCTACTTCAAATATGTTGCATATTTTTTTTCAATGATGGGTGATACACTAAGGCCCTCCTATGACGAGTCTCTTCTTGTCGACTTCAACTCATTATCTAGGAATTATACTTAGAAATCATTTAGTACCTTGGAACCTGCATGACTCAATGGAAGGTTTCCTTGCTTTCAACAGTGGGTTCACATCATTGACCCTTGATTAGAATATTCCATCGAGTGTTGGAATTCAACTCATTTATTCACATTCGTTGGATTTTCCTAGAGTACCTTGGGAGTAATTGACATCATTGGTGATTTCTCTCGCACTTGTTAAGGGTATCCATTAATTACCGATAATCAAGTGGTTTCTACCATGTTCGACTTCGACACATGTAATCACATGGCTAGATTCATACTTCGGGATGATGGAAATGAAGACCCTAGATCTCACAATATCAGTCCAGGTTACGATGGAGTATTGATAAGTCTTTACTAACACATAGATCCACTGTGTATGTCTTGTGGCTATGTCCGAATTTTAATTCTTAGAGCATAGATCCACAATGTATTTCATGTGTCAATGATGAATCATGATGACATGGATCCATAGTGCATGTTTGGTGGTCATGAATCACTTGACACTTATGATTAGAGTCACTTGTAGTCTAATTATGGGAATGCCTACCTCAGAAGATGGTATATTATTATGCATATACTTTATTGTTTGTAGGTTTCTGATCGATGCGCTCATTGTTTTCGACACACACATTCTACAAAGTATTTCAGTTGTCACAGGTTCCAACTTCATACATTTGGGGGAATTATGTTACACATTATTTTGGTCACCCCTGTGATCAACTAACAATATGTGCATAACTCAATTCTGTGTTCCCTGAAGATACTGAATGAGACTTTCTCCATGAGGAAAGTGGATCATCTTTCTTTCCTTAAAAACCATATCAAAGGAGATCACCACACCCTGCTAAATACTTTGGGTGTGATGATGCTTGATTGTTGCATGCTGCACCAAAACCGGACAATGAAGTCTCCATAGGCTGCTTGTGCATAGGGTGCGACGATGCTCAAACAAGAGGAAAATGTGAAATTCACGAAAGTTCTAGAAGGGAATATTCTAGAAGATGAGGTGGCCTCTGATTGGTTTGGATCTTACTTTATTCTCTGATTTAGTGGGATCATACTAGTCTCCTCATCCATTCCT
>ML817350.1:102670-125538 GCA_009831015.1 Picea engelmannii
ATATATATATATATATATATATATATATATATATATATATATCAATGTTTTCTCTCTTTGTTGGTTTGTTCTTCTTAACAGGTTCACCATCCCACAAATCCAAATATAGATAAAGGACGACACTAGTGAGGATCAAACTTCGTTTAAATGGTATATCGTTTGTTCCTCTTTGAACTAGTTTATATTACAATCAAATATAAGGAGAAACTTGTATTATGCCATGTTTTTTTCTAGATTCTTTTTGAATTTAGGGATATTATTTTGTGTCTGCACTTACCAATTTTTTCGATAACAACTAGAAGAAACAAAACTAGGGCCAAAAACACTCATTGAAAAAATGTAGCCAAGCCTCCACATAAAAAAGACCACATGCAGCTAGAGGACCTGCAAACATGAAAACGAAAACTAGCGACAAGAAACCAACCCCCGAGCATGAATGCCAGTCTATGGACGAGAAAACAAAGAATAAGAAAGAAGGTCTCCAACAAGTTGTGGGTCTGCGGATAGGGTTTCCCCCAAATGCAACCCGATCTCATTGAAGAAGAATAATTTACCACATCATTGAAATATGAATTGAAGCTTAGAGATTTATTATATTCATCATGAGTCACATATACATTATAAAGGTCACCCTCCATCATATTCATTTCTTTATCGATATATTCAATTTCATCTTCCCAAAAGTTATTAACCAAATTTTCATTCTTTATAGGTGCTTGTATTGGTTGATCATCATTTCTTCTTTCTCTTTGTAAAACTTGGGGAGTGTTGAAAGACCTTATAAAATGATTTTTATTTCTATTATTAGGCCTTCTACTCTTATTTTCCATCCTATCTAGTTTATTTGATAAATACTTAATGATTCTGGACATTTCTTCAAGTTTATCCTCTTGATTTTTATTAGTTTCAAATGTTCTAATTTGTTCTTTTTGTTTTGTTTTCTCCTATTCTCTTGAAACAGTTTTAACCCTAGCCTTTCCTAAAACAATCATATTAGAATTTATTTCTACTACATCCTCTTACATATTAGTTAAGGTAGTGGCTCTTCTTTCTCTTAGTAACAAGGTGAAATCTGGATCAAAGGAACCAAAAAATGTAACTTTTGCAGCAGAATGTGATGGCTTGACATCTGGAGGGATCTTATTATAAAGTTTGTTAAATCCTTTAAGGAAATCAGGAACAAATTCATTATGTTTATTTTTAAGACTCCCAAATTCAGTCAAGAAATACATAGGATCCTTATTTTCTCCCCATTTCCTAAGAAAAGTTGATTCTAGTACATCCATGAGTCAATGGAGTTTGGAGGTAACCCCTTGAACCATGTCCTCACCTCACCTTAAAATGTTTGAAAATATATCCTAATATATGCATATTCATTCTCAAGACCTTGACTATCTGTGAAATAATCAGAGGATGATAAATGTTCTAGGGATGTGATCTCATCTTCCCCATTAAATTTAGGAAAGAACTTCGGAAAATTGTCAGGAAAAGTGTGTAAATTCCTTGGGAGGTTTAAAGGGGCATATCTAGCAGTTGACTTATTAAAAACCCTTGGTGGGGGTGGTGGAGGAGGTGGTTGTTGTTGGGGAATATTTGTTTCCATGACTAGATGATCAATTAATAGCTGTGAATTTTCATGAGTAAGTGGATTAAAGAATATTTTAAATTCTTCTTCTCTTTAAGAATCCTTTGGAAGAAACATTTGGGGAATTTATAAATTTTACTCTTTATGTGATAAGAAAGGAAATATAAGGGATGGTACAGGTCAATTATGAGGGGATTCTGTTGAGGAAATATGTGGGAAATTCTCTAGAGATTCCTTTGGATAATTTTCAATGGAATATATTTGAGAGATAATAGTTGAATCTTTGAGGGAAAGTTCAATATAATTTTCAGGGAAGAATTCAATAGAATCAGTTGTAGAAACTGTTAAAGGTTGTTTTGGAGAAATGGAAAGGAACTCCTTGGGGGATGATGGAATAGAAAACTTGGGAGAAGTTGTAGGAAAATATTTTGAAGAATATTTTGAAACAATAGGAGATTTTCTTTTTTCTTTAGGATCTATGGAAGAAGATGAATGTTTAGTAGCATGAGGTATAATAGAAATGGTTATAGGTCTTTGTTTAAGATTTCTCTTAAACAATATTTTCACTGGATCTGCTATTGGGGTAGTCTTCTTTGGGTCTGGGTTAGCCCTAGTGTTTTTCTTTCCTGGTGCTAGTATTGAAAATCTAGAGTCACTAGGTGAAATATTTTATCCTTCCTAACTCTTGTTCACAAGCAAAAAGTAGGTTTTTTTTATTGTTTTACCTAGGGAAAATAGAATTTCTTTAATTTGATCTCGGGGAACGATGCCAAAAGAATGTTTTAGCCCTTGAAATGTCCATGGCTAGGAAAATATGCCAATATATCCATTTACTATGATTCAATTTGATTACTTTGTCTGGCTTAAAACATGGTGTTTTTGTTGTTTTATTTTGGGCCTATATTACTAGTCTTTAAATATTAAAGATCGATATTTTTAAGGAAAAATTTCTTAGTCTCAGACAATTGAATATTTTAAGGAATGAAAGAAGAAGAGAGAAAAACAAATCTAAATGTAAAATAATGTATCTCTCGATAAATATTATTTTTAACTTTCAAAAAAAATAATAGAATATGTATCCGAACCAGAATATAGAATGAACAGAAAAGAATAATTATTCCTTATTCAATAGGTGAAATGAATGAAGTATGGGTTTGATCAATACTCACAATATATCTTGGAAATATGTAACTTTTAAAGATACCTTTCCAATTTGTAATAATAGTTGTTGTACTAGTGTTGTTGTACTAAGTTATCACAATCATGGCACGAGATACATTCAAGAATAATTTATGATCATGAAGAGAACATCAAGCAAAGGAGTCACATGAACTTATGCATAGAAGTTTGAATCTCTCAAAACTTGTAAATTTTTATTAAAGATATGATCTTTTTCCAGCCCAAAAATCTCCTTTACATTGAGTTTTTCATAGATATTTATACAAATCGGGTCATAACCAAAATGGGTATTTGATCCCTTTTCCTAGCTTTTCAAATACAATAAGATATTTGAATTCTAGAAAATAGGACAATTGGAGAAGACAAATCCTTATTTTATTCAACTACCTTGGTGAGTCATCTTGTCAATAGGTGGATGAGATTATTCCAATTCTCATTTGATGGATAATTGAATGACTTCATTTGCTTGTATGAAATATCCAATTCTATGTATTTTCAGATGTAGGGGGATTTGAAAATAATTTTTTTTTTAAGAGAAGATAGAAATCATCTATGAGTATCTCTACAATGGTCTGACCTCTCAAAGTATCAACCATCCCCTGAAATTTATCCTCTTTTTCTCTAGCAATGAATAAACGTTTTTTGTAGTTTTCATATGACAAAAGATTCCTTGTATCATCCCATGTTGAAAGCAATCCAATCTTCACTAGATTCTCAAACTTATTTGTGAAATATTCAACATTTATCTTCACCATTATGTATTTATTTTGAGCATGTTGTATCGGATTCCTTTTTTAAAAAAACCTTTCAATTTCCATAACCATTGAATTTTTGTCCTTGACACCTTTGTTTGACAATGTTTCTCTGGAAATGGAATTTAGGAATTTGATAATTTGAGTAGCAACATGAGTTCTAGTTCCTAATTCATGAAATGATTTCTTTATAATTCCATCTGCTTGATATGTCAATAAAATCTCATCATCTATTATCTTGAAGTATTCCCAAAGCTTTCCAACTTCACTAATGATCTCATCCCAAATGATGTGTCTGGCCCCTATCAGATAGGGTTTTTCTGACAAATTGTTCTTCATTTTCTCCATGTATGTTAGCATCCTATCTTTTATCTTCTAATATTCTCCAATAACCTTATCCTTATCTTTGATTTCTTCACTATGTAAAGATATGGATTTCTTCATCTTTTCAATTTCAATTCCCTTTAAATTCAAGTATGATCATTCTTTTGATAATATAGTTGTTGGAGCAGATGAATATGTTGATTAAGATTAAGATGAACCACCTCTTAGAGTCTCAATATATTTTCCATACAATTTTATTTTCTCTTCCATCTGAATCATTTTCTTCAAAAACTATTATTTTTCTGCCAAGGATACTTGTAGTTCTAGGGTATGTACATAATCAATTCCCATGATTTTAAGCATTTTATTTAATGATTGGATATCTATGTCCTTTGTTTTTATTAGAGCTTGTATAGATGCTTCATATTTTGTATTATCTCCTAGGTCCATCACCCATTGTTCCAAATCCTTTACTCTCATCTGCCTGGTTCTATTGGCCAATTTCTCATTTTTAAGATGAGTTTTGAGCTTATAATTTATAACATGCAACTTCTTTATTCCCAGGTTATATATCATCACATCTATATTCAATATTTCTCTAGTTTGACTATAAAAGTCCATTTTATCCAATTGATGAATTGCATTAAGACCAATATAAATGTTTATCACCTTCTTATGTTCTTTTGGCTCCAACAATGCTATATTAAATATTCCTTTTCCATAGTCCACAACTGATAGCATGCTAGTTTGATATGTTTCATGGTCAAATATTTTAGGAATAATATTAAGTTTGAAGTGATGAACATGACCGATTTGTTTTACTTGATCTGTACTTTCTAATTCTATTTCATTTTGACCCTCTGTACTCTTGATCTTATCTAATGATGATAGTTCCACAATCACAACATATCTTGTGTCCAATGGTGCTACTTATTCCCATAATTATGTATCTTCCTCCTCATCAAGTGCGTACATTTTCTATCTTTTGCCTAATCTGTATTCCTCTGTCCCTAAATCCTTTGAAGATGACTCTGTAATCTTTCTTTATATGTATTCTCAAATTGTTGAGGAGTCTCTGTCATTGGAGGTTTTGAAGGTAGCTATGGTACTTTACCATGAATTTGCAAAATATTTTGTATATCTTCCAAGCTATTATGGTTTTCCAGCAGCTCCACTTGTTCTTTTTACTAATGTTGATAAGGAGTTTGTCCATGTGAGATTCTTTTTGAGGAAATCTATGAATGAGGATCATACATCCATACCTCCCCCTGTTGAAATCCCATAACTAAGAGAATTTGCATTGTAACTTTCAATGTTGATATGGTATTAACAATAAAAAGTCCCACCTCTTTCTTTAATTTAAAATTGGCCTTGTATTTCCTTGATACAAAATGAATTTCATCTGAATTTAATCTTTGTCTAATGTACTCTAGTGAAAAGATTATGTGAGTCAAGAAAATAGGTAAGAGAAAAGGTCAAAGCTTAGAACCATAGACTCTAATTTTAGTGTAATTATCAAAGATGTACCATTCTCCCACTCTCTTTTTTGGACTCAATTGTAGTAAATTTTTACATTTTGGAAAGATTCTAGGAGGAATTTCATCATGTATGATCTGGTAGGCTTTTGACATAAATTGATCAATATATTCTAAGAAACCAATATTCAAAGTCTTCTTTTTAATCAGAGATGTTCAATGAATAACTAGAACTTGATTTCCAATTTCATTTTCAAATTTTAGTCCAAGATGTAAAAAATGAAAGGCTTGAGAAAACAGAAACAGGTGAATAAGGTAGGATTGATATATGAAATTTCTAAGAGTTTCAAACTATGACAATTGATTATGAATTTGATCAAATAAGAATTGGGCATAATTGAGTTTAGTTAAGGGTTTCACTGCAAATGGGAAAATTGATATCATACTCCCTAATACAAACTCATTCACCACAAGGTCAATATCTTTTCCTAAAATCATAGAAATTATAGAGATAATTTGTCTTGGAATTTCAAGAAACAAGCTAGATTCAAGAACAACATTGTCTAAAGGAACATCACAATTTATGCATATATATGTCTATAAAAGAGAAACTCTCTCTTTAGGTTTTAGTTCTATTAAACATTTGGCCAATACAATTTTGTTTAATATTTCACTGTCATGATTTAGTGGCCATCTTAACATTTCAGAAATAGACTTAGTAGTTATTTCGATAAGCACAAACCCAGTTTTGGAAATTATGGTTCTCTTGGAGGAAATATAGTTTGAGGATCACAAAACCATGAAATCAAGGAAATGATACACTTGGGGTACTAAAAATTTCACTCGATCAGATTCTTAGGCATGATAATGGTCTACTAAATCCCTAAAATTTTGGGTTGCTTGCCAATATAACTCAAAAGGGTCGAAAGATAAAATTGGGTCAAATATATCTTCATATTTATCAACCAAGTCTTATTCTTCCACATTTTGTGTTTTTTTTACTTCAGTTAACTCAGATGAATCCATTTAAATGATGAAAAAAATAAGGGGAAAGATATCGCAAATTACCTAGAAAGAATATGCTCCAAGGAATATGCTCGGGATGGAATGGTGTGTTAGTAAACTGGATTGTGTTGTTGACTTTCTAAAATTCTTTTCAATTTCAATAATAAACAATGAATTTACCTCTACCCTTTTTAAAATAAAGTTGAACACATGATGGCTTAGGATTGGTGAAAATATAATTAAATTATAAATAAACTTACTTTTTACCATTGTTGAATGTTTTCGTCATCTAGGACAAGTGTCAACCCTACACTGATTGTGGGGGGTTGGGTATGGTTATGTTAACCATAGGTTGGAGCAGCCATAGTTGATGGATGCATGACACATCACACCTTTAACCTTAGTTGAGTTTCATGACCCCCCTCCCTTTTGTTAAATGTTGGACATGCATGGGAGCTAGATAGATTATGAACTGTCAATTTAAAAGGTCGGGTGCATAATCATTTCTGCAAAGAAAAATGTGTTTATTAATATAGACAATATGATATAACTATATAAGATCAAATTTTATTAAAGTTTCCACTAAACTTTAATAATCGTTTTATTAACAAAACTTAACACTAAAATAAATTAAAGCTAATCTTTAAATTAAAACCTTAAATGTCTATTTGACTTATTAGAAATAAACCTATGTTTTATTTTTAGATTTTTTTTCTTTTTTGGAAAATTTAAACTATGTTACAACAATGTGAAATTGTGTGTGTGTGTGTGTGTGTGTGTGTGTGTGTTGTGTTCAAAAGATTGTTTAAAAACAAATATCAAATCTTGTGGAGGTAAAGACGAATACCAAGTCTTGTCGAGGTAAAAATGAATACCAAGTCTTGTGGAGGTCATGGATTTGAAGTTTTTGTAGCAAAAGTATATATATATAGTGGGTGGATTCTTTAAATTTTTTATGTAAAATCAAATCGATTTTTGGAGTGAAAAATAAAATTGGTATTTGAAGAGGGAGTGTGTGTGAAGAATTAATGGAAAATGTGACAGGTGCTAAATTCAAAATTAAAAAATTTAATGGTAAAAAAATTTTGAATTGTGGAAACTTAAAATGATATATTTGTTAGTACAACAAGGGTTTCATAAGGCTTTAGACAACAAGAGGAAAAAACCTGCATCTATGACCAATGAAGAGTGGGAAGACCTAGATGCCAGAACCCTCAACAAAATTCAGTTATATCTTGCTAATTGTGTCTTGTTTAACATTATTGGAGAAGAAACAACAATAGGCTTATGGAGTAGGATGGAAAGTCTTTATATGATGAAGTCCTTGATGAATCAAATTTACTTGAAGAGGAGGATATACAGTTTAAAAATGAGAGAAGGTAAGAAAATCACAGATCACTTGAATGTGTTTAATACTCTTATATGTTAGTTGAATAGTATGGATGTTAAACCCAATGACAAAGACAAGACAGTTACATTTCCATGTTCATTACCTAAATCTTGGGAACATCTAGTTACTTCCATTAGCTTTAGTATAATTGAGACTCTTGAATTTGATACTATTGTTGGAGCTCGGTTTTCTGAGGAGGTGCGAAAAAAATCAAGTATTGAAACCTCCACACTAGAAGAATTGGTGTCTAGAGGTTGGTACATAGAAAGATGAGAAGATTCAAGTAGAAATTTCAGGGCTAAGTCGACTAGTAAAAAGCATAAGGGAATACTTTGTCACTGTAATAAAGTTGGGCATCTTAAAAAGGATTGTTGGAATTTGCATGAGTCCAAGGAGTCCAAGGAAGACTCTAAAATGGAGGAAAATCCAATTGAATTAGGTACATGTATGATTGATGAAGTCTTTTTTATTAGTAATGTCTCTGAATATTATAAAGAATGGACTTTAGACGCTGCTGCTTCACACCATATTTTCCAAAATAGAAGTTGGTTTACTTCTTATCAAACAATTGATAGTGGAGTTGTTCTTATGGGTAATAATAATTCTTGTAAGACTGTCGGGGTTGGAAGTGTCAAAATCAAAATGTTTGATGGTGTTATAAGGACATTAACTTATGTTAGACATGTTCCTGAACTAAAGAAAAAATTAATTTCTCTAAGAGTGTTGGATTTTGGTGGTCATGAGTTTACAGATCAAGGTGGAGAACTGCAAGCATTCAAGGGTAGGTTAATGGTCATGAAGGCAATGAAGATTGGAAATCTATATAATCTGGAAGGAAAAACTGAAACAAATGAAGTAGTAGTGGTTTCTGAGAAATAAAGTACAACTACTTTTTTATGGAATCAACAATTGGACCATATGAAAAAGAAAGGGTTGGGGTTGCAGGTATTTGTAAGCCATATGTTATTTCCACGTTTTCAATATTTTATTTTCTATAAGTTTTATATCTTTGTTGATTACAATGATGGAGTTAAGGGATGTATATTGTGGAATCCTACTGCCCAAAAAATCATAACTAGCAGGGATATGTACATGGAACAATCAATAGTTGTTCAAGATCACAAAGAGATATCTATTTGAAAACTCAGGGAATCATTGTCTAGCCTAAAGGTACCCAAGCAATTGTACAAGATGTTAGATCCTTTCATGGTGAGCCAAGATTTCTTAAGAAGTGAATATAACCATTGTGTTTAGTTTGAAAGTTTGAAAAATGGTACATTCATTTTCTTAGTATTATATGTTGATGATATGCTTGTTACAAGCCTAAGAAGTTTTAAGATTAGCAAGTTAGAGGCTCAGTTGGCGAGGATGTTTTAGATGAAGGATCTAGGAATAGGAGTACACATAGGCGTGAAAAATGGTAAGTCGTGGTTATCACAATGGAATTATATGGAGAAGATATCGATGTGGTTCAGTATGAATATTGTGAAATTGGTAAACATCCATTTAGTTTTCCATTGTACACTCTCTTCAATTTTTAGTCCTGGTAGTAAGGAAGAAAAGGTTATGTCTCATGTATTGCATGCTCATAGAGTAGGAAGATTGATGTTTTCAATGGAAGGTTCAAATATTTCACATGCAATTGGTGTTGTCAATGGGAATATGGAAAAATGAGGTGAAGAGTATGGAAACGAGTGCTTTAGTATCTTAGAAGCACATAAGCACAAGTATCACCTACAATGGTTGCATGATTTAGTCTATGGTTATGTTGATTCAGAATACTTGGACAAGAAGAGACCTACCTCAAGTTATGTCTCACATGAATGCAAGGATCTATTGGTTAAGCTTGGACAAGTAAAGGATATGGTGTTCTATGGTGGTTGAAGCATTATGTGTTTGACTAATCATCCAGTGTATGAAAATGGGACAATGCATCATTTTGTAAGAGTGGTTATTGATGGAGGTGGAGTGATCCATAATGAATCTAGTTGTGTAGACATGTTCCTGAAACCAATATCATTAGAGAAGTTGTAGTTGAGTGTGGCTTATCTTTGCTAGTGGGAAAAACCCCCTATGGCTACATCAGGGTTTACAATGTAGGCAAAACAATAACCTTTTAAAAGTCTCGTACTTCTCTAACTACCCCAAACATCTCCCAAACTCATACACGAAAATAAAAATGAGAAGGATCGGGTAACTGTACCTCTACTCTACATCTGGTGATGATCCTCTCGTGCTTGATAGCTTCATTGATTGCATGCCTCCTCCCAAGGTTGGCCTACATTCAAAGACAGATAAACATGAAACTACAATAATGCAATTCATATATAAATCAAGGGTTAGATGTTAGAATAAAAACATAAATCAAATGCAAGCATTTGACACATCATTGTTTGGGACAGGAAAAGTACTTATTTTATTGATAATACAATTATCACTTACAAACAAAGCCAGTTACTGCTCCACGAACCTAGTCCAGGCTCCTCTTCACCAAGCTCCAAGTGCACCTTTGTATGGCTTCTCCTCTCAATCTTCTTCTTGGGAAGTATGATGGGTTTATGATGGAGGAAGGAAGGAAAATTGGGGAAGTCTGAGGCAATTCTCACAAAAGGGATGCAAATGCTTTGGGCAAGGAGGGGATGCGAAACAAGTAGAGTTTCATTGTTCCTATGTCTAGATGTGTAATGATACCCCAACACCTCCTTTTATATGACAAAAAGATGGTTATTTGATTGGGTGACGGGATATAGGCGGTGGATTAGTTGAGAAACTACCAAATAGCCCGTAATCTCCATGAATTCCTTGGAACTTTTTATTTTTTGAAAATTTTGCAAGTATACGTGGGCTGTAGTGGTGCAACATGCATATGTATGTGGGCTGTAGTGGTGCAGAAAGCGTATGTACATGGGAAGTATTGGTGCAGGGCACGTACATCTTCAAAAAAATGAGTTTTTAAGAAGAGCAATTCAGTGATGGATTAGCAAAAAATGCAAGTAAGAGGGTCAAATGCCAGTTATGCATATGTAGAGAAATTTAGGGTTATAACAGATGCGCCTAATGTGTGAGGTCATAAGAGAATATGATGGCTGAAAAACATTACAAAATCTTCACCAATGTATAGTATAGTATCCATCTCAAAATCAAAGATATACAAGTATAGTATCCATATTCAAGAAGCCAATAATGTCGGATGGTTGCAGATGAGGTCTTCAAACAAACTACAGAAAGGTCGACTTAGGTTGGGTGAAACTTCCCTTAAACAATAGCATGAAAGATGATCAAACTCAGGCAGCATGACATTGACATAAGTTCATGATGCAGGAGGCAACACAAACTCTCCATGTGTTTGGAAGCATAACCAAACGGAGGAGGACACAACTCTATGTAGTGAGAACAACTTCCTAAGGTCATATTAGATCCCAAATCTTGATGAACAAACGAAAGGATGTGCTTTGTACAAGGGCAACTCATTGTGCTACCAAAAAAGAATATATATTTCTCGTCCCCTCTTTTTGTTTTTTTTTTAATTTTTTTTTGTCTTTTTCAATTTTTTAAAGAGCTTGAAAAAGAATTCTACGTTACAAAGGAGGAACGAGTGTTGCAAGAATACTAGTTCCAAGTGCAAGGAACACACTAATGCTCAGAGAAGGAGACATGTTCAGGAAAAAGACACTCAGGAAAATTCCTCCATGGGTCAAGGTGTCAGGTCACAGAGGCAAAGTGCTATAAGGCTTGCGTATAAGGCATGCTTCAAAGGTTCAGTTGAGAGAAACATGGAGCTGGAATTAGGACAAAGATGAAAAGATGAAAATGTGATTAGAAAGACACAATGAAACCCACTTCAATGTAATTTTAATGAGTCTAGATAAGGTAAGATCGGTGGTTTTTTCACGTTTAGAGAGTCTGAAAAAAATGTAAAAGAAGACTCCACTTGGGTACCTTTTTGGCAAATAGTCTATTCAGTTCAAAAAATGGGTAAAATAGCACCAAAAAGATGTCTATTCAAATCCATTTTAATGAGTGTGAAAAAGTCAAGATCACTCGGCAATATTTTCAATTTTAAGGAGTCTGAAAAGAGCTTAACTATGGACTCACTTCCTTTTTCTATATTTAGTCTCCTTAGCCCGAAAAAGTATAAAATTTACTGAGGATAACTCTTTCGGTGATACAAATCTCTCGAGGTGTACCTTTTTCCTCCATAATCCACATGCTGGAAAAAGGGGTAAACTCATGCCAGTAGATATTCTTCTGTACCAATTTAACAAGTGTGAAGGAATAAGGTCACTCAACGATCTTTTCAATTTTAGGGAGTCTGAAAAGAGCTTAACTATGGACTCACATGGGGGTTCCGTTTTTGTAAATTTAGTCCCTCAGGCCCGAAAAAGGGTTAAACTTATACCTGAGAATACTCTTCTAGCGAACCGAAGCTCCTATATTATACCTTTGTTCATAAAATTGACCATCTGGACCGAAAAATGGGTAAACTACCACCGGATAGATGTGCCTTCAAATTTGAGTTTAGCGAGCGTGAAGGAAAACAATATCGCTCGATAATCTTTTCATGTTTAGAGAGTTTGAAAAGAGCTTAAAGAATACTCCAGAAGGATAATTTTCTCAAGTAATCCCGACAAGATCACTTGTACCAAGAGGGGGAAGCAAGGGTTCCCATGCCCCCATTGGATAAACCAATGGATCAATTGTCGAGAGCATGTCTTGAGAAGGAAAACATGAATGATCAAATTCCTTCTCAGGAGAAATTGAAAATCGAGGATAAAATGCCACATAATTAACCCGTGGTGGGGTAGAGTCTACATGAACACTAGGAACATATAAATGGGCAGCCTGAACTAACATTGAATTAGGATGGTGATTATCAGATGTCAGCTAGTTGATAGTGACAATGCTTCCATTATGAGGGAAATGCATCACCCAGAAGAGAGTATACACCACAACGTTCATAGCATATACATAATCATGCCCAAAAAGCATATTGAAATCTAACGAGATTTGCACCACTATAACATCAACAAAGATAGTCTTACCACCTAACGAGAGGAAACTGAGGAAGAACCCCCAAATATTCACTAGGACATCTGTCAAAATCCAACAACTCATGAGAAGCAGACACAATCTCGGGAGATCACAATACTTTCCAAACCGAGGAGAATAAAATACTTGCAGAGGCTCCTTCATCCACAATACATAGATAAATGCTTATTAATTAACTTCAAACCTTATTTGAAAATGTGTAGAAGAAGGAAGACAAGGCTCAACAAGGTCATTCCAATCAAAGGAAAGCATCCTAGGGCTTGGAGGGGGTTTTCTCGAAGTGAGCAGAATTCCCCCTTGTTCTAAAAGCACTGAACTGGAAATGCTAAAAACATAGTCGGTAGACACATCACTCCCCGAGAGAAGAGTGGGATCAGCCGAAGATTGCATCGATGTGACCATTTTGGTAGGCTCTACACTCTCCAAGATAAGAGTGGGATCAGTCGAAGACTTCATAGGCATGACCACTTTCTCAACCACTAACTGAATAGGCTGTGAGACAACATGGTCTATAGGCACATCACCCCACAAAAGAGGAGTGGGATCAGTTGAAGATTGCATCAGTGCGGCCACTTTCTCAACCACTGGTTGAATAGGCTGTGAGGAAAGCTTGTAGACATGGACCACAATATTCATACCTCTGGAAATCCAGGGCATAAATGATTAAGGTGATATCCCTTGCAAAGATTACAAGGGAACTTAGTCTTATGTCCTATCTGTATAGGTTTTTCAACAGAATCAATGCCCCTAGCATGACTAGCAATGGTTAGTTTCTTGTCCCCAATTTGATTAGCATAGGTTGTGGACATATCACTAACATGACTTGCAAAGGTTGGTTATTGGTTGATAACATGACTCGCAGAGGCTACAGACCTATTTCCAGTATGACTAGCATTGATTGGACTTTTTCCCCCAACATTACTTATAGAGGTTGGGTGTTGGTCTTCAACATGACTTGCAAAGGTTGAGGACCTATCTCCAACATGACTCGCAAGGTTGGTTATTGAACTCCAGTATGTTTTGTAGGGACTAGGTTCATGCCCCTAGCATGACTTGCAGAGGCTGGATGTTGGTATTCAATATGACTAGCAGAGGTTGAGGACCCATCTCCAACATGACTCGCAAAGGTGGGTGATATATTCTTCTTATTCTTCCTCTTTCTATCTCATTTAGACTTCTGGTTACTAGTAACTGTACTTTCACCAGAGGTGAGAGAAGGAGGAGGAGAAGACTTTGTTGAAGAAGGAACATCAACATGGTACCCATGACATAAGGTGCTTAAATGAGAAGTGTCAAGAGCATTTGGTACATTTTTAATGGTACCCAACCAAACTGGTAGTCCTACATTCAACCCAGGAATGTACAAAGTGGCCATCAAAGGGACATCAATGTTTCTGAAGAAAGAAAAAGCACAAGAATCCCCTTATGAAGGGGTTCCTTGGTTCGTATCGTCAGTAAACTTTTCCATGAATATCTTATGCACATGTTATCCCCTTGCGGGATCGTTCAAGTCTGTAAAAGTCTCACACATTGATTCTGGTGAACTATTGTTATCAAAACAATGCATATGAAGAGGTGGCTCCACGTTTCTAAGTAGAAGACCAAAAATCCCTCATGATTGGTAGAGTGGGTGGTCTACCACCTTAGGTTAGAGACCCAAAGCAAAGACTTACTAACTCACTATGGAAAACTAGGGAGAACATAGCACACACTAGAAAAATTCCTAAAGGAGAATCAAGCAGACTACTATCTAGTATGAAGAACAGTTACGTAGCCAACACTAGAGCAACTTATCGGTGCAAGTGAAACTCGAACACAGAAGCACCCTCCAGGTATACTCTGAAAAGTGTTATGTGACTTCTGCCTTAGGTATCGCGGTATACCCCCGCAGTCACCCGTGTGTGTCCCTAGAAAAGGGGCAACTAAGTTGCCAGCTCGCAAACAGTCACTAGGTTTGTACAGTTGACAGTCGGGTGGAACGCAATGAGTAGGATAAAAAGTCAGAAACCTACTGAGGGTATTGAAAGCAAGTGATCCGGAAGACAACTGAGGATCTCAAATGGATTCAAGGTCCATGAAGCTCCATAGGAAAATGCGAGCGATAGTATCTCACGATAGATCCTCAATATGTGTTCCCCACTATGTTTAATCTGGATTTGGAGGGGTTATATTTGTTTCCTTTCCTCACGTGACCTCGTGTTTATCCCCTATGTTAGAGGGGATCTCGGATAAGTTTCACGTCACTAGACTTTAACACTCCCTAGCTCTTACTCCGATTTTTGTTTAAAATCCTTGAAGAGTTTCCTCTCCAACCTAATTCAAGGCTCTAACCCTAAACTAGTTGATTGACCCTACAAACATAAAACTCTAATTAATTTTAGATTTAGCGGTTGTTTTAAATGGCTTGATTTAATAAAAAAGGGTGTGGTAGTGCAACTAATGTTGTTAAGACTCTTGCAGAAAATGAAACTTATAAGAACACTAGAAAAGAAGGATTATCTTTCTTATTTTTCTTTTGAAATGCTTTTAGGATGAGAAGAAAACACAACACTATGCTAATTTTTGTTTTTCAAATAACAATGTAAAGAAAATGCCATGAAAGAAAGAGATCTAACAAGCTAAGTTTTTTTATTTTCTTCCAATCAAAGCAGAAATAACAAAAGATGCTAAAAGAAACTGATGAATACATGATTCATGCCCCCCCCCAAGCTAAAAATAAGCTAAAAATAAGCAACCCATTTTTCTTAAAATCCAAGCTAAAAATAAGCTAAAAATGCTAGGAAACACAAGAAATTCAAGAAGACAAGTAAAATGAAATCTAACCCAAGCTATGGTTGAAAAAACAGAGACACTGAATTCTGTCAAGAAACCCTGAGAAGTATAAACCTCAATCAGGAAAGAGGTTGACTGCCTCTTTTTCAAAAATAGTTTCTTGAACCAAGTATGCTATTGTTGTTTCAACAGCCTGCATATGTATGCAGGTTGTTTACTAGATAGGGCATGTGTGTACACAGGTTGTCCCACTATAGGGCACGTACACCTTTGTAATTCCTCAAAAAAATAAATAAACAGACTGAATGAGAGGGTAGGGAGAACTTGTATGACACTAACAGGTGGCCAGAATCCCTTACAAGACTCAGCGGACTCAACAGAAAATCAAAAGTTATAAAACCAATCAAACACCCAAAAAATCCCCTAAAACCCTAGAGGCTTCCCCAATATGGTCGTCAGTTCTGGTAGCAGGGAAAACCCCCTATGGCTACACCAGGGTTTACAATCTGGGCAAATCAATAACCATTTAAAATTCTTATACCTCTCTAACTACCCCAAACATATCCCAGACTCATACACGAAAATAAAAATGAGAAGGATCAAGTAATTGTACCTCTACTCCACGTCCAATGATGATCCTCTCATGCTTGATAGATTTGTTGTCTGCACGCCTCCTCCCAAGGTTGGCCTACATTCAAAGACAGATAAATAGGAAACTACAAGCCTGCAATTCATATATAAATCAAGGGTTAGACATTAGAATAAAAACATAAATAAAATGCAAACATTCGACACATCATGTTTTAGGACAGGAAAAGTACTTCTTTTATTGATAATACAATGATCACTTACAACCAAAGCCAGCTACTGCTCCATGAACCTAGTCTGGGATCCTCTTCACCAATATCCAAGTGAACCTCTGTATGGCTTCTCCTCTATATCTTCTTCTTGGGAAGTATGATCGATTTATGATGGAGGAATGAAGGCAAATTGGGGAATTTTGAGGCAATTCTCACAAAAGGGTTGCAAATTCTTGGGGCAAGGAGGGGATGAGAAACGGGCAGAGTTTCACTGTTCTTATGTCTAGATGTGGAATGTGAACCCAACAGCTCCTTTTATATGACAAAAGGATGGTTATTTGGTTGAGTGATGGGCTATAGGGAGTGGATTAGTTGGGAAACTATCCAATAGCCCGTAATCTCCATGAGTTCCTTGCAACTTTTTATTTTTTGCAACTTTTGCAAGTATAAGAAGGCTATAATGGTGCGGCATGCGTATGTATGTGGGCTGTAGTGGTGTAGAAAGCATATGTGTGTGGGCAATATTGGTTCAGGGCACATACATCTTCAAAAAATGAGTTTTTAAGAAGAGCAATTCAGTGATGGCTTGGAAAAAAATGAAAGTGAGAGGCCCAAATGCCAGGTATGCATATGTAGAGAAATTTAGGGTTATAACACTCTTGGATTTCAAAATAGATGATAAATGTAATTGGGAAAGGTATCAAGTAAATTTTTGTCAAGGTGGAGATTGTTGGAGCTATGACAACAATTGGTTATGGTAATAATAAAAATTTATTTATGATAAATGTTTGGTAGTTTTTATAACGGAGGCAGTTTTTGAACCAGTGTAACCAAAGCAAGTTCTTGAACTAATGTAACGATCTAACCTATGTTGTATATATACGTGAATATCGGAGAGGCATTTTGTAATGTTGTAAGCATGATTATAAGCCTATCTTGAGTAATAATACATATTGATACCTTGCTCCATGGATGTTTCCTTGACACACCATAAGGGTTTTACCATGTAAATATCATGTGTTAATCTCTATGATTGTTTTGTCTATATTTCCATATTTCTTGTATTTATTATTGTTTCAATCTATTGAATACAAAACCCTACTAATCCTCATCTGGCACCCTACCACTTGGGTTGGTTTCAGAAGGATGGTCCCCATGCGATGTTGACCCAACATCGTGCTCTTACTTTTTCCATATGCCCTTTCCTCGATACTATTCTTTGTGATGTGTCTCCTTTGGAATGCACATATGTGCTTCTAGATATTCCTTACCAGGAACTTCATCACATTTTATACCATTCTCACAATCATCAGTATCATCTTCAGAAACATGGTCATACCTATGTCCTCACCTCATCCTCTCTGAAATCCCCTGCCTTACTTTCTGGCCAACCTGCTTTTCATAAAAGTAGTCTCAACAAGCCCCTTTCCCTCTGTTTGGTGTGCCCTCTGAAACAAAACAACCCCTCTCATTTCCTTCCTTCATATATGGATGCTTTACTCACACACTTTGAATACATATTTGTTGCTCCTATCGAACTACCCATTGTTCATTCCATTGCATATTTTATTGATCTTATTCCTGGAGCCACTTTGCCTAATGCCCCTTCTTATCACCTTTCTCCTTGTGAGGCTACGGAAGTGGAATGACCGCTCCAAAAACGTCTTAATACTGGCCACATCCAAGCGAGTTATTCACCTTGTGCCTCTCATGGATTCATCATTCCTAAGGAGTGTGAGGAATGGTGTTTAGTCACGGACTATCAGGCTCTTGATAAGGCCATAGTCAAGAATCGTTATCCTCTACCACACATTGATGATTTATTGGATCATTTGAAGGGTGTGCACTTCTTTACCAAAATGGATCTTACAACATGATACCATCAAGTTCACATGAATGCAACAGACACATGGAAGGAAACTTTCAAAACCAAATTTGGGCTTTATGAATGGATGGTGATGCCATTCGGTCTTGCTAATGCCCCTTCCACTTTCATGAGTCTAATCAATGATATTTTCATATCACATTTGTGCAAAATTGTGGTGATCTATTTGGATGATATATTGGTCTTTATCAAGACCTAGGGGGATCATTTTCTCCATGTGTGCATTGTGATATACCTATTGTGCACTCACAAACTGCAAATGAAATGTCGTAAGTATTATTTTGGGAAACCATCCATTCAATATTTGGTTTTGGTTGTCTCGGTTGAGGGTGTTATCCTAGATCCCACGAAAGTACAAGCTCTTGCAAAGTGGCCAATGACTCACTCAACTTTGGAAATCAAGATCTTTATGGGTGGAATTATTTTGTATCGGTGTTTCATTGCTAACTTCTCTCAGCTAGAACACCCTCTTCATCAGATTTCCAACTAGAATTAGTTTGTGTGGTCTCCCTTGGCACAAAAACAATTTCAGGCTCTCAAAAATTCCCTTTGTTATACTAATGTACTTTGTTTACCTGATCTTTAGTCTTCCTTTGAGATTGATACGGATGTCTCTCGGTATGTTTTTGGTGTGGTTCTTAAACATGGAGGACACCCTATTTCATTCCATTCAAAGACATTGTCCGATGCCAAACGTAATTATAACACTTATGATAGAGTTATGTAGTATGGTACAAGATTTGAAACAGTGGTTCCATTACATCCTAGGAAAAGAAACTATACTCCACACAGATCATCATCCGTTGATTTTCATCAATTCTCATAATAAGAGGAGCATCATCATTTAAAGTGGGTCACTTACATTCAGCAGTTTCATTTGGTGATTAAATACAAGAAGGGAACATCCAATCAGATGGATGATCTCTTTAGCTGACCCCTTATGCATGTACTTCACTAGTGAATTATGAACATTTTATGATGATTTATCTATACATGTTCATTGTCATAATGTCACAAGTACGATGAAGGAAATAATCATTTTTTTGTCATGTCACCTTCGTCGCAACTACGACATTCAGTAATTCATCACAATACTGACTAAACGTATCGTTCTAAGAGTGACTAACTTTCCCCAATAATTTCATCACATTCACATCACTTTTCCATCAGGAGATTGATGAAAGAGTGACAAACTTACAACAAAAAGTGACAAACTTTCGACGAAAAAGTAACAAACCTTCGACAAACACTTGAAACACTTGCGACAAAAAAATTATGAGAAGGTTGTATGTCTGACGTTTTGTGTCTTGGAGGAAAATGACATGTCATTTGAACCTTAGACGAAACATTGACACACACTTGATGAAAAATTTGCAAGCCTACAATGAAACATTGACAAATCTTCAATGAACAATTGGCAAACCTTCCACGAAAAAATGACCAACTTGCGATGAAAAAATGATGAGAAGGTTGTATGTTTGACATTTTTTGGGGGGAGGAAATAATCAAGTTCATTGAACCATTGACGAACAATTTTATCGCCAGTTCGACGACAATTTAAAAATAAAATATAAATGTCCGACAAAAGGCTTGTAGGGCAGATAATTGTGAATAGTGCTAGTAATTAGTCTTCTAGATGATGGCCATATAAGAAACAAAAAATAAGGAAACTAAATAAATAGGAAGAAAATATGATTTACCAAATATTCCCATTAATAAAAATGAAATTTGTCATTAGAAAAAAAGTCATACAATGCATCAAGCCAAAACCTATACTAGAAAATTAATATAAGATATGCTAGTAAATCATCACAGATTTTGCAATCAAACAAACCAACTCTAAAGCATCACTATAATAATTTCAGATCAACCAATTAATAGCTTAAAACCCCCTGTATTCCATGATCAAACCATTCCACATGTCAATTTAAGAACCCTCAGATTCAAGAATCACAAAACAACACTCTTGCATACTTTGAGACCTAGACAAACAAAAAGGAAAAAAGGGTGGCTAGCAACCTACAACTAGAGTTCAATGGCATATAGAAACCATAAATTTTGTTTATGTCTAATCAAATGATTGTTTCTATAATATCACTAACTCCACCTGAATTACTTATAATTATACTAGGAACTAGGAACTTCTAGTGCAACTAGGTTTTTGTTCAAGGTTGTTGTTTCCAATTCAATTGAAATAGATTGTTTGATATATTTACAATTTGCAAGCTATTATTTATTCCTTTGTTTCTGTGTTGGATACTATGAAAAATCCAAATACATTCTATAACAAAAAAACAAATCACATGAATGAAAACAAATTGCACTCTATTACTAGATACAAATAACAACAATGGTTCAAACACAACACTGCAAAAACAATAATCATGACGTTACAAGAAAACTATGTGAACTAGCAAGATATATTGCCATGCAATTTTTATGATGCCCTCATTAGTCCTGCATAACTGTAGAGGACATGAATTCTATGGATAACCATATCCATGCATATTATCCACTCCTTGGAAATTTCATAATTGTCATGTACATCTTGCCAAGAATTGGGGTAACTATCAAATGGTTTGCATGGACTACTTGGGACCATAATGGACAAGCATTATGTATAATCAATTTCACAGTTAACCCCTACACATCATATATCCAAGTAATGTATACATGCCATTGGTAGAATTTTTGAGGGGTGGATAATGCTCACCTCCATGACTAGGACAAGAATTATCAACCTATCAGAAATGCCACCATTGACATGTACACTTGCTAAGAATGGGAAGAACTATGAAATGGTTTGTACAAACTATTTGGAACAATGATTGGAAAGAATTTTATATGGTCCATTTCACAATTCAACCCATTACCATCATGGTTTTAAGTAGTTCATATGTGTCAATGATCATGTTTTAGAGGGGTAGATAATGCTCCCCTCCGTGACAATGGTGAGGATTAGCCACCCCTTCGAAACACTATCATCAACATGTACAACCTAATTGAAATCAATAAAACCATGAAATAGTTTGTATAAAATACGTCCTAGAATCATGATAAAAAAAATTATGTATAATCGGGGATTGCAACATATTGTTACTATGGCCTACAACCCTTGTCTTTCCAAGGGAAGCTACCTGAATGTCCATTGTGTGGGAAAAAAGAAACCCTAAATAATCTATTTGGGTACTATAAATATGCCAAATCACCATGGGATTGGGGCTTTAAACTCCACAGTCAACAACTCCTATTTGATATCACCTGGAATTCAACCTTTTTGGGAGATTCTCTCACATGGGATGGAATTTCACAAAGCATGTTATGGATTAGAGTAGATATTTTATATCATCTTTGGAAAACAATAAATGAATGTTTATTCACCAATTAAAATCACTACATAGACTTTACTTGGCATGAAAATTCCGTAATATGTGCTCATTTGTATCTACAGATCCAAATGCTAATACAAAAAGTGGTGCTGGAAGTGGCACTTTTTTGCAACCTATACCATGAGCAGAGTTCCACCAAAGGTGCCCTTGTCAGCATATTATCTCACTCTAAATAATCTAGCGTCCTTTGACATCAACATAACAAAGGTTGATTTGTTCATGAATATCGAGAAAGGAAAAGGAGCTAGCTTCCACCCCAAGCCCTAAAAGTCACCCAATTTTACAAGTTTCCAACCATACCTTTGGCAATCTCTGAACTAGAGAAACCTAAAGAGCCCAAGTAGGGAAACGATAGATGGGATTCCCTATTAGTTGATATTGATATTGTAGTGGATAGATGGAGGCGACCCCCTAATTAAAAATATCCCCCTCCTTATGTGGGCATGATTCTAACAACTACTTGATATGACATCTCATGTTTGTTGACTAGGATGTTTACCGTGTTTACTTGTATTTATCTATCTTGGGAGTTAAGACACTTAAAGACTCTTTGTTTTGTTTTTCACTTCATGGTAAAGTTCCATTGACTAGGTTGTTTTTCCTATCAACCTTAGCTTGTGGTGGTGTTATCACAATCATTTTTTGTATAAAATGCATGGGCCATTTTTCTATATTAATAGAAAGAAGAAGCATTTTATAAACAACAAAAAACAAGGAATGAGTGTATATCGGGTTCATAATGTTAGCGTATTTGTAATAGTTGGGAGATGTCAAGGCACACATAGCTTTTCCAAAACAAAGAAGACAACGTTGGTATTGGAATTTAAAGTAAACAAAATTTTCTAGATCAAGCTTTCACAAAAATGATCTTGAATACATGGTCAGTGATCCTAAATACAAAGACAATTGAATCAAATGTCAAGAACTTTAATAATTGGTTGGAGCTCTTGTTTGAAGGGGATGTTGGAGGAGTAAATAACAATCTCCAACATTTATTGTTTTTATTTGAAGAAAAAAATGCTTTATTAGTAATACACATAAGTTACAAGACTTTACAGCCTCTGCCATAATCAAAGGCTATAATTGTATATAGACTATTTCATATTTTCGAAAGACGAAGTAATTCATATGGAAAAAATTTCATCTACCACATAGACTATTGCATATTTCCCAATACATACTTAGAATTTTGATACTTTCTAGGATAGCATCCACTAGTTGCAACTTTTCCATATAACGTGCATGTATTCAACAATAAGAAGT
>ML817350.1:143518-160851 GCA_009831015.1 Picea engelmannii
AATGAAACATGGAAAACATTATGTGCTTTTACTGTGGGAGGAAGTGCTAGCCGATAGGCTACAGGTCCCACTCTATCTAGAACCTCAAAGGGTCCACAATACCGGGGTGCCAACTTGGCACAAGATCCCATTTTCAGGGAACTCCTTCTGGGCTTAATTATGAGATATACATGGTCTCCCATTTTGAACTCTCTTGGATTTCTCTTTTGATCAGCATAACTTTTCTATCGGTTCTGAGCGATCTTCAGATTTTGCTTTATCTGAGTCACTTGTTGTTCCATTTCTTTCCACATGTCGGGTCCAAAAGAAATCCTATTTACAGGATTACTCCAACTGACTGGAGTATTACACTGTCTACCATAGAGGACCTCGAAGGGACTCATCTTTAAGGATGCTTGGTAGCCGTTGTTGTAGGCGAATTCTACCAATGGCAGGTAGTCTTCCCATTTCCTGGGTTGATTCATTACATGCATCCTTAACATATCCTCTAGTATCTGATTCACTCTTTTTGTCTGTCCGTCGGTTTGAGGGTGATAGGCAGTGCTGAACAACAATTTGGTCTCCAATCCAGCCATTAGTGATTTCCAAAAATTGGAAGTAAATTTTGTGTCTCTGTCAGACACTTTCTCTTTCGGCATACCGTGCAGTCTGAACACCTTTGTCATGAATATTTGGGTGATATCTATCACCTTGTAGGTTGATTTGACGGGGATGAAATGAGAAAACTTGCTCAGTTTATCCACCACCACCATAATGGCATCATTTTGTTTGGTTGAAGTTGGTAATCCAGTGATAAAATCCATGGAGATGGTTTCCCATTTCCATTTTGGGATGGGTAAAGGGTGTAATAGTCCTGTTGGGTGTCGATGTTTTGCTTTAACCTATTGGTAGTCTATGCATTGGGACAAATATTTAGCTATGTCCTTCTTCAATCTGGTTCAATCCGGGCCAATAAAAATTTTTCCGGGTGGCAGTGATCATTTTCTGGTATCCTGGGTGGCCAGTGTATGGTATTTTATGTAGTTCATCCATAATGAACCTCTTCAAGTCGTCACAATTTGGAATGTATAGTCTATCTCTATAAGTGAGCAGACCTCCTTCGATCATCTGGTAGCCTTCATAATTTACTTTAGAGGTTTCTTACTGTAGGTACAGGGTCACAGTTTGAACGAAGGGATCTGTCTCTTGTGCATTTCTGACTCTCTTCTTGACATCTATCTCACAGGTACTCACCGCTACCAGGTGAATTTTTTTCATGCTTTTGCTAAGGGCATCGGCCACCCTATTTTCCTTCCCTTTAATGTGTTTGATTTCAAAATCAAATTCTCTAAGGAGGGCCATCCATCTATCTTGTCTAGCATTGAGCTTTGGTTGGTCAAACAAATATCGCAATCCACAGTGATCTGTCATAAGTACAAATTTTCTTCCCAAGAGGTAATGCCTCCACATTTTTAAGGCATGCACTATAGCAGCCAGTTCTAGATCATGAGTCACATAGTTGACCTCATGTTCATTCAATTTTCGGGATTCATAGCAGATCACCTTTCCTTCCTGCATAAGGACTCCTCTAAGCCCTTCCTCACAGGCATCCATGCACACAAGGAAGTCAGCTTCTAGGTTAGGATTTTCAACATGGGGTCATGGGTTAGTAGATGTTTCAAGGTTTGAAATATTTCTTCACATTGTTGTGTCCACAGGAATTTTGTCCCCTTCTTCTGGAGGGCAGTGATAGGAAAACCAATCTTGGATAAATCTTTTATAAATCTCCTATAGTATCCCGCCAATCCCATAAAGGATCTGATGTCTGAAACATCCTTTGGGGTAGGCCATTCCATGATAGACCTGATCTTGTTAGGATCTACTGCTACCTCTTCCTCGGACAGAACATGTCCCAAGTAATGTATTTGCTTATGAAAGAAGTCACATTTTTTGAATTTAGCATAGAGTTGATGCTCTCTTAGCACTTGCAACACAAGTCTAAGGTGTTCTTCATGTTCTTCTCTATTCTTAGAGTAGATTAATATGTCATCAATGAAAACTAGTACAAATTTATCTAAAAATTTACTGAGTACATTGTTCATTAAGCACATGAAAGTGGCAGGGGCATTGGTTAACCCAAATGGCACTACCACAAACTCATAATGACCATACCGTGTCCAAAAGGTGGTTTTATGGATGTCTTCACCCTTGACTCGGACTTGATGGTATCCCAACCTCAAGTCAATCTTTGAGAAAATAAACGCTCCTCCCAACTGATCGAATAGATCATCGATCCTGGGCAAGGGGTATTTGTTATTTATGGTTACTTTATTGAGTTGTCTATAATCTATACACAGTCTAAGGGTTCCATCCTTCTTTTTCACAAACAAGACTGGTTCTCCCCATGGGGACACGCTGGGTCGAATATAACCCTTATCCATCATTTCTTTCAATTGTAATTTGAGTTCCACTAACTCAGGTGTGCTCATCCGATAGGGTGTCCTAGACACCAGCACCGCTCCTGGTGCGAGCTCTATCGAGAAGTCAATGTCTCTTCTCAGAGGTAAACCCGGTACCTCTTCTGGAAACACATCTCTGTATTATCTCAGGATAGGGTAATGATCAGGGCTTGGTTTAGCAGCTTCGATGGTTTTTAGCACCTGTATTGCATATAGGGGACATCCCTTTCGGCAATACTTTCTCATTTGCAAGGCTGATATTTGCCTCACCGAGACCGGTTTTCGGATCCCTTGGAGGGTTATCCTTTTTCCTTCCTTGCTCACACATTCTAAGGTTTTATGGTAACAGTCCAGTTTGGCTTTATGGGTGGCCAGCCAATCCATACCAATCAATAGATTGTATGATCCTAGGGGTAATACATTAAGGGTTGCTTGGGTGGGGAATTCACCCAACCTTAGTTGGCAGGATGGTATGACCTCTATTACCTTTCTTTTGGTGCCAGTGGCTAACTGTACCAACCATGGCTTAGTTTTCTTTAGTGGTTGTAGCTTACATTTATCAACAGCTTTAGGGGCTATATAACTCAAATTTGAACCAGGGTCAATCAAAACAGACACCAGATGGTTGAAAATCATACCTTCTATTTCCACCACTGAAGCTTGGTGGTCATCTTGGTTATTATCCAAGGCTGCATACATCTGCGGCACACTCTTTTCCACATCATTGATTGTGGTAGCTTCCTGCATGTTATAAACTTTTCGACTATTTTGTTGTCAGTGTGGACAGTCTCTTAGGAGATGCTCTTCTCCGCAACCCCAGCATTTCAGAGGTTCTTTCTTTGGGTTATTAGTCTTCACTGATATAGGTCCAGAAGTTTTATTTCCGTCTGATGAAGGAAATTTATGTTGGACACTCCGGGTTGGAAATTTCATTCTGGGGTTCTTCTTGTAGCTCTTAAATCTTGAGGATTTGATCCCCTTTTTCTGAAATTTCAAACCACTCTTCTATCTCTAGTCTCCACAAGACTCTGTCAGATGTCTGTATTGTTCATGACAATATGTTTCCTTTCGAATAGTGTCTTCTAAGGTCTTTGGCTCATCGAATTCAATTCGGTTCCAGTATTCCTTGGGTAGCCCACTGATGAAGCGTTGCGCCTTTGCCTTCTCTGCTTTGATGTAGGGCACATATCTCAATAAGTCAAGGAATTTTTTGACATATTCCTCTATAGTAAGTTGTCCTAGTTTGAGTTCATAAAACTCTTTAGCCTTCTCGTTGAAATATCTTTCTGACAAATACTTCTTCTAGAAGTACTTCTCAAACCGTTTCCAAGATAGGTCCTCCTCGCGGACCCCTTTCATATTCTTAAGGTCTTCCCACCAGATGGAATCCTTTCCATTCAGATTGAAAGTGGCCACTCAGGCCTTCAAATTCTCTGAAAAATTCATGGACTCTGAAATATGTCTTCAGTCCCAGTAGCCAAGCCTCAGCTTCCTCTCCCTTCTTTATCTCACCATCGAAGGAGGGAGGTTTGGCCTTTCTGAATTCCTCAAATTTATGACTCTTGGAAGTATTTTGTTTCTTTTGTTTTCTTCGAGAATAGGAACTGGTCCTGCTACTGGAAGAGCCTTCTGAATCACCAGCTTCCTTCTCAATGGAATCGTCCAGCACTGGTGCTTTACCTCTGGGGTGGACCTTTCTTGAGGTGCTCCTCTCAGTATGGCCACTGATACGACCATGTTTCTGCACTTCGGGTTCATGCTGCATTTGTTACTGTAGGTCAAATAAGCTCTGCAGTAAAACTGCATTAATTTTAGTTTTCTTTTCTTGCTCTTTCATCATCCTTTCATTGTCGGCCTTGCAGCTTTGCAATTCAACCATGAGATTCCTCATAGTCTCAGCTATATCTGGAGGGGTTCCTATTTCTCTTCTTTCATCAGACTCTTCATCTCTATTGCGGGAGCCTTCTCCCATCTCTTGGGGAGTCACCATTCTCTGCGTCTGTAGTTTCCCGCGGCTGATCTTCCACTTGGGTGAAAAGACAAACGCTAGTTATTAGTTAAGAGTTAAATACATTTTATAATCAGCGCATAAATTTATAACTCTTTCACATGCACACACAGTCGAGTTCTCGTTTCCAAGTTTCAACCCTGGACAAGAGAGTTACGTTAGGGGGTTACTCCTCATAGGAGTGCTTCGAACGGAGCTTATGCACAACTCATACATGAGCCCAATCAGGTCGAGTGTTGTAACCATGCTCTGATACCACTTTGTCACATACCCACTACCTGAATCAGATTTTTCCTGGTCTTCTGCTGAATCAAAATCCCTAAACAACCATGGAGGACCAGCGTAAGCTGGCCCTTTCTCTCTTTCAGCTCCCATGAGGTTGCGAGTCACGTTCACAATCCGAATGAACACATTACTTCTTTCATAATTCGCACCTCGGTGCTATAGTGACGTCGAGTCATTTGACTTGGAAACCGCCAAATCCTGACAGGGCTAGTGATCGTCCAATGGGGATGAATCCCTACAGGGTTAACAAATGGATAATAGGAACAAATCCCAACAAGGTCATAGAACAGCCAATGAGGAATGGCCCCGTTGCGCGGTTAAGTGGAATACAGGTGGCAGGGAGGGAAACGCGACATAGTAGTCGACATGACAAGAGGGGCCCCACTTCACATGCCACACTATTCCAACCCCCCCCCCCATTAAAGGAAAAAATGGAAAGGGGGCTCCAGAATGAATCCTCAGTCATATATTTGAGCGGGTTGACTCTGGCCATCTAGATCTGCTCGCTACTTACCTTTATGCACATTCCCGCCCCAGCGTAAAGCTGGCATCTCTACCTCACATCGGATGGTCATACCAGACCCAGGATCCTCCGAGAGGATCCTGACCATTCATCAGAGCCTGACCACATGCTAACATCTCGAGGTTTATAAGTCTAGACTTCAGGGTTTGAGAGCATGGGGTAACATGTCCCTTCGGTATCCCGAATGTTGAAACGCCGAAGTGTTGAACAAACCTCAATCGAAGACTAGCCCCTTGGGTTAAGCATTGGTCAATATGACCTCTTCCCATATGACCACAACCTCTCTTCTATCGGGATTTATCAAGGCAAGAGCCCGACCTATTGTCAATAGGACTCCTGAATCCCCGATTCCCGATTTCCCGAAACAGGTAATCTCTTGACACGTCACCTCCTTAAATTGGATGACCCACAACTGCTCTGGGGTTTCCACCTTGGAGAGTCTCGATCCCTTGTCACCAGGACTCCCGATTCCGTGATCCCCGATTTCCCGTAATGGGAGATCTTACAACACGTGGCCTCCATCAATCGGATGGCTTAGATCTATCCTGGGATTTCCACAATGGAAAGTCTCGATCTCTTGTCAACAGGAATCTCGATTCTGTGATCCTCAATTTCCCGAAATGGGTGATTTCTTGACACATGACCTCCGTTAATCGAACGTCTTAGATCCGTTCTGAGGTTTTTCTCCCCTAATACACTAGAGTCTTATCCCTCGGGTAACTCCTAACAAATCCAACGGCTGTCGGGTTCTTCAGCCAAGATCTGATGGTTCATCATGGTTCCTACCCATGCATTCTTCCATGACTCCCTGGGTGTGGAAAAGATACACGGTCCAAATACTCTCATGAACCTTGGGGATCTATAGTCCTAAACTCTTCGATACCCATGAAGACATAGGAAAACCAAGTGGTAAGGCATTTAACGCCCTACTTTCTCCTACTAATCTAATGGTCATGGGTGACCACAAATTCCCCGATGAAATCTTGTCCGTCAATTAATACCTATAAGGTTAAGGTACCTAACACTCCACCTTCTCCTTATGATCTGACGGTCATGAGTGACCATAGATCTCTCGATGGAATCTCATTCGTTGACTCGTTACTTCATCCTTATGTTGTCATCTCAGTTTTCAAGAAGATCATTCCTCCTCATGCAGAGTCACTAAGGCCTTCCGCCTTCACAACCAGGAAAGGATGTCGTCCTCCCAAGAACCAGACATGAAGTCTGAATTTGATTAATACGCACGCAAATAACGAATTCATGAAGACATAAAACATACGTAGTCTTTCCATATAAATATACAACTACTAGTACTGATCAAAACACCATATAGTCATTCTTATAATGAAATCATTCATAGTTTCACAGCTTATGAGCATAACTATCAGAATAAGCACACATATATATATCAAGATGCCAGAGGCAAAACACTTATCAGAGATAACACCAGGGTCAAGCAACTGCTGAGAGGGGTGCGTGTTTCCACCCAACCATAGGATTAGCGACTCCCAGCGGATTTACCACTAGCCACCCCCGAGCTTAGACCACGATGCTATGAGACTGCGTCTCCATTTGCCAATGACCGGGAGCGAAGGTTGCAATCCTTCCTCTCTGCTATCACTCACTCTGCATAATGCCAGAGTTCCCCCTCGTGTCTGCCCCCCTGCAATCGCTTCTACCCCACACCTTATCCTCCTGCGAGGTTGCGTGTGGCATGATTACCCTCGCATTGATCAGGCCTAATGGCTCTACGGATGGGAAGTTCACCTCCCATCCCTCATTAAACCATCTACCTACCAGCCTGCGAGACATTTAATTCAGGGCTAGCGAGCCGCTTTTCGTTCTTCGGGCCAGTGGAGTCCAAATACGATATTAATTCTCGGTGGAAGTTAACGCCACCTTTTCAGGTGCCTTCCACCGCCATCGTGGTCTCTTTTTCTGCACATCCCCTCTCAGAAGTCCTGTAATAAATTCAAAATGTTATTCACATTCATTGACCTTTTTCCTCAAGGTCCATTTACATCACATATTCACATTTATGAGTTTGCCATAGTTCTTGGCCAGTCCAATTATATTTACAAGCTGGGGGAAACAGGATGTTACAATAATGGTTTTGAAATATTTGAAAAGTAGTTTGTTTTTTATCTAATGCTTCTCATTGACAACTAAGGAAATCCTGCACTCCCAAGTATGGAAAAATTATAATGAACCGTAGTCATCCTACAATAGGAATACCCAACATTATCCATGTTCGAAAGCATGACTAGGGGTTATCTATTGGGCTAGATTCACCCAGAACTTGTGCTTGGCTTCTTCCCCAAGGAACGACATGCATATGCAGGTGAGACAACCCACAAAGAGTGAACATGCCTCTTGTGGATTTGAATCATGGAGGAGTATGAAACACTGATTAATATGATTGAATAATTTTTATTTTCAATGGTTCAAGTGAACAGAGTGCCCACTACCAGGAGAATTAAAATGCATGCAAGAAAGTGCATGGATTCTTGAAAGATTCAAAAACAGAGGGAAAAGCATGCAATTAAGTGCATGGGCACTTAGAAGATTCAAAAGCATAGGAAATCCATGTGCATGACAAATAGAATATTACACATAATTATATTATTTGAATATGTAAATCTTAGCATCAAATGGGCTCGTTACATATAGTTACTTCTCTATTTCACACACAATATCATTGATCTATCTATGTTTTGCTCAACTGTTGAAGTTTATTCAATTATATACAATGACATAAATAGAGAAGTGGGAAAGTTAGATAGAGAATACAAACAATGGTGATGATGCATATAGATCTAGAATGGTGATGAGAAGACAACACATGGGGGTATGAGTGGAGGTTCCTGCACATGTGCTTGAGAAGCAGTTTAAAATATGAGCATATTAGCACCAACATCCACAACAATCCCATTCGGAAAAAAATTCCTGGCCATAATATGTTCTTCGTTCTTCCTTCCATTGATATTCAACAGGTCGTAGAGATCAAATTCTCTTGCTTCCTTCTTGGTTCCCCACCCATACAAATGATAATGCATATTTGAGACTAGGTTGGGAACCTGAAAATAAAACACACACAAGTTCAAATTTTTTTTGATAAAGGGCTAGGTGAAGGTCCAAATGAATTACAAAAACAACACTCCTAGACATGAATTTTGTGACAAATCCAAAAACCAAAATGATAAGCATCAACTGCTTGGAATGGACCATGACACCAAAAAACATAATGACCTAAGTATTGTTTAGTATGGTCAGAGAAGAAAATCTCAAGGCTAGGACTGAGCTATTCATAGATTAACCAAATAAACATTAAAATCCATTCTCAAACTTAACAACCAAACCATAATCCAAAGAAAATAAAATTGCATAATTACTTCAATACTTGCAAGAGAAATTGTAGATGTGTTATTTTTCTTCTATAACCATTCACCATACTTTCAACCAAGAGCCCATGTAGCTAGAAATTCTCAAGAGATTGGACAAGATTCTTTAAATATAGATGTAATCAAACCAAATGAAAATGGCCCTTTCTAGAACTAATTTTTCTTGTAAGATAAGAGATTTCACCTACACTTCAGGGTGAGTCTCATGCATGAATTCAAAAATCCTGTTGACGACAATTTTCAAAAATTTCCAATGTGCCCTCAAAAATCTTGGATATTGTCCCACTAACATACCTATTCATTTAACCAGAAATTTTAATAGTTTAGAAAAATATACTTGATGCTTCAATAGGTAAAAAATATCAATTCACTGACATGATAAGACTATCCATCCATGATGTTACTTTCAATTACAACTTTGTTGTCATTTCCCTTGGTGACTTCACATAGGTTGAATAAATCATGAATTAATGTCACTTAAAATATATTTTCCTACCAGTACAAAAAGAAAATACAAACAGTAGAATATCAAAAAAATATGAACTTGTATAAATAGTTAATCTATAAAGACTGAGCAAAACAATTCAATAGTTTCAATGCACATAATTATATATGCATAGCGGAAAACATGAAAATACAAGAATCAATTTGTAGTTGTCATTAATAAACTAATTCAAAAGAAAATAAATAATTGCATGGGAGATTATCCAACTGTTGTTAACACATAAGATAGATATATAAAATTTTGTTTAACTCTGTCCTATTTTTTTCTTACAACTATAACAGTTAATTAAAAAACAAATCCAACATAGAACCTAGTCCTCCATCATAGAACCTGAAATAGAGCCAATTTCCCAGCAGAGTGTGTTCAGGTTGTTCCATGTCCAATCTTCACGATTAAATTGTTCCATGTCCAATATTTGTCATTAATTTTTCCAAACTTCATGAAGTTTGTGTTTCCCGTGTTTTCTAGTCTTGTGTTGGTTTCTTTTCGTAGGCTCCGAGACACGTTAAAAACAACCAAGGTATTACTAGAAAAACATGGGTAGTAGAAACCTTGTCAGAAATGTGTTATGGATCGTGGAGGTGACTACCCTTCGTACCTTCATTTGTCAAATACAATAATAGGTTAAATGACTAAATAATAACTAAACATCAATTATCTTGCATTTGACAAAGAGAATTAAATGTTATATGACTGAATAATAATTAAAGATGTGCGATGCTCTAGAAATACTAAAGGGGAATACCTCATGAATGAGCTCCTCTTGGTTTGGAGAATAATTTATTCTCTACTAATTAGGACCAACCACGTGAAGGTGGCATATTGTTTGGTCCCTCCCGCCCCCCCCCCCTCACATCACTCTCAATTCCTCATACCCAATCATGCATAACAAGTAGTACATAAAGAATTAAAGGTAAATGAAATCAAGAAGTTACATGCATACAAAACATATAAGTTCCACGCACAACTATCAAAACAAAACATTGTACCGTCAATAATTTATATTAATAAAATTTGTCCTAAAACTATATACAATAACCTATTTTTTTTCTTTTTTCTTTTTGATAAAACTAATGAGTGTATCATCATCATGTTTGTATTGAACCCAAACTTCTGCTACTAGGTCATGTTCTGCTGCTGGAAGGTGATGGGTCATCTCAAGCATTCTACTACTTCTAGTAGCAAGACGTGGACATTGATGCACTACAGGGGGTGCATCATATACAATAACAAAAAGCGTTAAAAGGACATGGTTAGTTATTATTCATAGCAATGTTTCATTAGTACGAATATCATTAATATGGTTTTTACCTGGAGTAGTAGTGGAAACCATTGGTTGGATTGTTTTCGGTTCCTCTTCACTCTGAGCACGCTCATCTACATGCTCTACCATTGAAACAAGAAAAGTTATAAGTACAACGCCTGAGGGAAATATTTATAATCATCATATTACACATTTTATTTTAAAGACAAACATACCGTGATCATGGGTTTGTGAACCACTAGTTTCATGGGGTTATTGTCCACCACCGTCAATTAAACCAATGTTGTTTTCCTTCTTAAAACAAATAGAGACACAATTAATTGATGGGTAAAATCAATTGTCAATATATTGGACAAGTAATCAACAACTGCAATCTTATCATTTTATTTATGTCATTTGAAGGGTCACATTGTGTCTTTGATACCTTCCTTTGTTGATTTTTCATCACAACTTGAAATCCGAACTTCAATCCAAGCATTAAGTCTTATTTTGTGGCGGCATTGTGTCGACAAGTGTTTGTGACACACCGTCAACGGGAAGGATATAGTCGGATCGAGGTTGTCTAATTAACCCAAGTCATTTGGTATGATCTATCCTGACAGGTTTTATGGATTGGTTAGCCAACTAGTATCCTAAAAACAACTAAAGAAAGTGAACTAACTAAAAATACAATTCTAACAATAAACACCTTAATTACAAATGTTCAACTAAGAGTGTTAATGTACAATGGTTATGTATAGTTTACAAGGTTTGAGCAAAGCCTTGTGAAAGTGATTGTTTAAGATAATGTATCTAAACAAGATAAAGTATAAACAAACTTATTCTAACACTCTAAATATCAAACTAGTAAACAAAGAATGAATATGATTGTAATGATATAAAGAAAATAGACAAAGTTGATTCACATCTAAATAATGCAATCACTATTCATTCACATATAAACAAATTAAATAAATAATACATTGACTAACCTCTAGCTGATCAACAATAATAAACTAAGTTCATCTCTCTGCATTTGTGTGAACTCCTCTTGTCCTTTGTCAAGTGAAAACCTATGACAGAAGCAAGCATAATGCTTCCTGAATAAATTCAAGGAAGTGTTTCATATTCTGAAGCAGGTTTATGATGACAGAAAGATGAATAATTATATATCATGTGACATTGAGATGTCCAATAACTGAGGATGAAAGAAATCCCAATCCTCATTAATGGTGTTACCAACTATCTAGCATCAAATATAAACTCAAAATACTTAAATAGATGATCAATCACAAATATAATATAGACCAAAAGATAATGAACAACATAAAGAAAAGCATGATATAAAATATCATGTGGAGAAAATACTAAAGCTAATTCAACACAGATAAAATTTCATATCAAGAAATTACATGAGAAGACAATGAAAAAAACACTTCACAGTTTACACAGGTCTAAAGCCAAAGAGAAAACTTCTTTCTCATATAGTTTCAAAAATATATGTCCATTCTATGGTCCAGAAAAACTTCCTCTTCTAACCAAGAAACATAACTATTTGAAAAAAATTATGATCTATTTCCTCCTATCATGCAAGATAGAGGCAGATCTCTTAAAATAAGTTTTTTACTAAAATAGAGTAACAAAAAGATACTCATGTTGGAGTCTTTTAATCAAAAATATTTATATTAATGAACATTTATTTTCAAAATAGGAAATTACTAATCTACTAAAGCTCAAACCATGACTCCTTTCCCTAAGCATAGCACCACAATCTGATGTTTACCTAAAATAATAAAACAAAATCAAAATTTAGATAATAATCCAAACAAATAATTTAAATAAACTAGCTACAGAATATTTCAATTCTGTAGCTAGTCTCAAAATAAAAATAAAATCAAAAGTGATTCTACCTATTATTTCTCAAACATAATCAAATCATAAAAAATAAAAAAAAACACAAATTATTTACCATTTCAGAAATTTGACAAAGAGGCATCAGACAGGTCTGAATTTATAATGGTATTGAATTTTGTCAAATTTTTAATGACCATACTCCCAGATTGCTTAATGCACTTGTTAGCCATGTGTGTGTTCGATCAAACACAAGCTCTCAACTCAACTTTCTCCCTCTCAAACATTGAATTCTGAGTGATTATTTGGTTCAATTGTGCATGTAGATAGGAGACATACCAATAATAACTTTCAATCCAATCGAAACAATTTTTGCAATGCACTGATTCTATGCTAGGAAAAGGCTGAGCCTGCTCTGTAGAGGGAAATTTAAATTGTTCCATGATTTGTTTAAGATCATCTTGAATGACAAAAAAACCATGTTGCTTCTTTAAGAATGGGGGAAGATTCTATAGGAAATCGAACTCCATTCGGTTGGATCCAATGTTGCAGAAAATACTACTGCAACCTTCTTGCCAAATTTAGTCCTGGTTTTCTAGGGACACTTGGATGCCCAATGTCCTTTTTTTTACAAATAAAATACTCACCTTCTTTCCTTTTGCTAGTTCGAAGCTAGACATAGGATGTTCTTTTGCCTGGATACTCAATAGAGGGCGTCTATCTCTTGTATCTATACCTTAAAGGTTTATGTTTTTTGCAGGAGTAACTGGCATACCACTGTTTGTAGGGACGACCAAAATTAGGTTTGAGGGAACCTATTGCAGTGTTTACTTATAAACACCTAATGATGCTTGAGTGCTTTTGCAGATTTCTTTTGAACATATTGCCTTTGAATTGTTCTAACAATAAAATCATCCAATGATGCTAATGACTGACTGTCTACTTGCAACTTATGATCAAGCATGTACTCTTTGACAAGCTCAGGAATATGACCTGGCATAGCATCCAAATAATGGTGAAGATAGGCAATGTTAGAGGAGTCAACTGCCTTGTAGAGAAGCTTATGCATTTCACACTTAAATTTATCCAAAAGGGCTAAATTATAAATTCTTTGAGACATAAATAAACTAGCATAATGTTCAGTGTCCATTGGGGCTTGGCCAAAGAAATCATGGCTTAGGACTTCAACCAATGAAACAATAGTATCATAAGATTGATTTACTTTAGTTGTTTTCTCTTGTGGTAATCCATACCACCAGTTTTTTATTATACCTGTGAAACCCCATATTAATCGAAAAGTAAGCTCTTGACAGGTGACTTTGTCTTTGAGAATAGATTTATGTATGTTATCCCAGCCTTCCCATGAGTCAATTACATCAACAAGTTTCCAAGGTGTGAGGCAATCTATGTTACTGTTAGGGCCAGAGATAGAAATATTTGTACACTACTTAATAGAAGTACCAAAAAATGTATTAGCCAATCCAGGAATTTTTTTACACTTTCACCTCTGAGCTTCCTTAAGCTCAAACCAGATATGGAATGCTTGAGTCTTTGAATATCCATTTTGGTGGTTCATCTTCTTTGATGTCAACCTCTCTTCTAATTTTTTGTCGTAATTCTTCTTCAGAAATATAATCAGGTTCTCTATGATGTGTTACAATTTTGGTATCATATTGTATCATGCTAGCAGTATGATTATCTTTCCATTCTTTGAAATCTGCTACAAATTTAGGATACCTCTCTATTATCTTTTGAGCTTTTGACAGAGTGACTTGGGCATAAACTAGATGAATTTCATTCTTTCTGTCTAAACCTCTTAAAACTTTAGAGGTGATAGCAGGATAACTAGAGATACCTTCAAATGACTGGTCATCCTTTGGAAAAAAGGGTCATCTCCTGAAGCCGATGCAACATTGTATCCATTTGGAGTCTGAAAATACAAAATGAAGGAAAGACAGTCAACACAAAAACAAATACTGTCATCACAAAATCCATTTGTCCATAGATAAATAGATTCAAATTGCCAAGAAAGATAAAGGAAAAGGAAAGGCTAAGCATATTTCTATAGAGGAAAGAGAAGAACAAATTGTTCAACCTGCAGGACATCACAGTTGTCTAAGGATGTTCTCCCATAATGATATTGATTTCAATGAACATCACAGTTGTCTTAGGATGTTCTCCCATAAATTATTTTAGTTTATTTTGTTAGATGCTAAATGTCCAAATGTAAAGCATTTTCTACCTCTATATATTCAAAGTCAATTTGACATGTGAATCATCATTTTATTCTATGATAATGATAAATGATACCACTAGCCAAATGCCAAAGTGTATATCGCACATACTAATGATAGCAATGAAATCACATTCACAAAATTGAATGTCAAAGTAATACTTATAAGGTCGTTATCAGCTAAGTTCAAATGTGAACAACTTCAGGGGTTTGAGCCTTTTGCTGGAAGTAATTAGAAACAATTCCATGGACAACTGCAAAATTTCATTCCAAATTTTATAAAAAAAATTCTTGATTTATAATTATCTGCCTGTGAGAAGTGGCCCTCTAAAATTGTATTTACGAAGTCAAAACAACATTGCCTTTCTCCCACCCTTGGAGCATATTAATGCTCTCTCAAATAATATTGACTTCATTGGTAATTAGAAACAATGCCCAAGTGCCAAAATCTATATAAGAATTCTTTCACTTATCACTGCCTTAAAGAAGAACAAACTTTATCTTTCAATGAGGTTGTTGACTTCATTGGTAATGTTGACCTATTTTCAGCTATTTGATTTTTCTATCAAATTGAACAAGTTGGCCATGTCTTTCTTTCTATGGTTACTTATTATGATGAAATAATGTACATTAGAACTAAGTTTTTTCATGGTTGTTATCTGCATGCATTGAATTTCTATTATGGATAGAACAAAACACTCTTGAAGCCTTCCCATTGAGTAGAAGTGAGAAAACATCATTCTAACTTATTCTACTAACTAATGCATTTAGTTTGCTTCATCTAAGAATGATTTTAAATACATAAGTTTTGAGCTATATGAAAATTGTTATCTATTGTAGAAAATATCTGAGTTAAAAGGATTCTAGAAACACATTGAAGATGCCAACAGTATGTTAAGGGAAAGATTCTCTGATAAAGCAGAGGTGTATCTTGGATACTATTTTCAAGAACATTGCTTTTAGTTAGATTGCATTACCCAAACCCACTGATAAGTATTGTGATTATGTTTCCTATTCCTTAGATATGCTTGTTCCATTTAGATATGGGTCCTAAGACCCACCGATAAAATTTGTGATTTTATTTCCACTAATAGACCATAGAATTAAGGATGCAGAGATGGCATGGTCTTCTAATTGGAGTTTTCTCCATACATTTATTACTATCCTTTACATTATATTGTTGTTGATATGTTTGAATCTCTGTTAGAAGTACACCTAGGAAGATAAATAGATACAATATATATTTTAATTACATGTTAGTTTCACCATTGGAAAAGAAGAATTTCTTGCTTCAAGATGTTGTGCAATAAATTTTGCATTCTCATAGGGTGCAGGGTCAACTTTACCTGTTTCTAGGTATATCTATAGATGATGATTTTTTATTGAACATGACATTTATTGCATAGTCAAAATAAATTTTCATATCATATGGACCTCTGCAATGGAAACAAAGGAGAGAGGTGTTCACTAATACAGAAGCATCATAATATTAGTTGATTATTCTTGTTACAAGATGGCAACCTTTGTAAAATATGTTGATCTTCTATCCCCTTCAAAAGAAAATAGAGAAACTATCAATGACAGTTAACTTGTTCTTCTTGTTATCCAAAGCCAAATTTTAAAGGATAAAATGATGGTTATGCATTGCTGCCAATATATAACTACAAACCACTGGATAAATAAAGTATAAAGTATTGACACTAGTTATTACATATCCTTTTAAATCTAGAGTTGAATCTGTACCCAACCTTTTTAGGATTCTTTATCCATACACAACTCTCCTTGATTGTTTATGCATACATGATCCTTTTAGGATCCATTTTTTTGATTGTTTCTCACGGGGAAGATGAATCCCCAGATGGATCGTGCCTTGTTGTAACCTATGAAGAAATGCACAATAAACATCAAGAAATACTCCAAATAACAAATGAAGGATAAAAATTATAATTAGCTCTAAACTCCATTGAAAGGAAGGCCGTGGGGTTCTAGGAGGAAAAGATGATGGTAGAAGGCCTAATGTTGATGAAGTAAGGGTTTCTAGTAGGAGAATTTAGACCCTTCAGCAACAAGCAATCCTTGAAGGGTGATACAAAAATTTGTAGCAGAAAGGGGACAGCCCACAGCTAGATTGGTGGCCAATCAGACAAATGTTCAGCCACTATCTTGTAGCAAGTACCACCATCTACAACATAAGATAGTCCCAGCAAGCTACAGCCTAGATGAGGGGCCATTTTTCCTAGTGGAAGATCCAATTTTTCTGGGTACTGTACTTTCTAAACAGTGTTTCTAAATTGAATGTTTTGAACAATTGATAAAGAAGTAATTGTTGCAAATTTCCATTGTCTTCTTGTTTACATGACTGCTATTATGAGCATGATTACTATGCTCCTAAAGTTTTGTTACATTAGCCTACATGCAATCTGAACATGTAATTTTCTAAGGAAACTAGAAGGGTATATTATTATGAGCATGATTACTATGCTCCTAAAGTATTGTTACATTAGCCTACATGCAATCTGAACATGTAATTGTCTAAGGAAACTAGAAGGGTATATTACACATGTTGTCCTTCAATCCCAGATACATCAAGCAGTAAGGGTGGGACTGTTGGCATGTTTTACAGGCATCATATGCTTGTCATTGATGGCATGTACAACAACGATGATGGCTTGAGTATAGGAAGAATGTAACAGATGGGCACCAGAAGTATTTTGGGAAGACGCTGCAGAGCAAGCTCGATAAGAATAGAAAAGATAGTGCAGAGGATGGTTGGCATGCTTTACAGGCAAGATCAGAGTATGCAACGAAGGAAAAATGAGGACAAAGTAAGCTCAGGAGGAATTAGC
>ML817351.1:63025-102959 GCA_009831015.1 Picea engelmannii
CGGAACCCAGATCGAAGATTTCGATGTGCCTGAATTTGGTCTCCGGGCGCCTTGTGGCGACGGCAATCCAATTCCCTGTTGTAGAAGCGCAGGGAGTGAAGGCATGTATGGATGGAGGCGTTACCCGCTCTGGCTTAATGGGTCCTTGAATTGTTTCTGGGTCTGAAGGGAGCTTCAGTCTGTAGATGCTCCACCATCCATCCTCGTCTTTCTTGTGAAAATAAACTGTATTTTCATCTGCCCAAGTCGGCCATCCTCCGCCCTTGGCCACAATCCTTCTGGCCGACCCATCCTCGGTCTTAAAAGCATACAAATCAGTCGACAAATCCAGGCTCCTGCCGAGCTCCCAGTCTCGTTCTCCATAGGATGCCACAATTGCCCATTTCCCAGAAGGAGAAATTGAGGGACTGTAATCAACTATTCCTCGTGGAGTAAGGCGAACTGTTTGCCCAGTTCTGAGGCAGGTTGAATAGACAGCCGACCAGCTCTTGAGCGGTTTATCGGCGGGTTCTTGCATGGATACAAAATAGGCTTTCCCGTTTTTAACAGTAGGTCTATCAAAGAAGAATCCAACATTGTTAGAAGAGCTTACCGTGCAGAGCAAGGGCCCGTGGGCTTTTGCGGAGGAGGAGCCGAAGTGGATTCTGGCATTCCCGGTTCGCTCCGACACATAGACGATCATTTCCTCTTCCTCGTTGGGAATTATATCGGTATTAACATTCTCTTGGAGTAAAAGGAGCTTGGCGTCGGAGGGGGAAACGAACTGGGCGTTGTAATTGATGGATTCGGCGTCAGTGAGTATGTGGTCGTTGAGAAATTTGTGCTGTGAATGTGCAGAGAGGTTTGAAGGGAGATCGACGGTGAAGACGTCGAATCCGTAATTGGGCCTTCCCACCACGGAGAAAACCACGGTGCCCTCTATTTTTCTCTGATCGCCCATCGCCATGGCTGTGAAGTTTGTAGTGAGAAGGATTTCAGCTCAGCTCAGCTCAGCTCAGCTCAGTCGTTTTGGAGATGAGCACAAAATGAGGATGTGGACATTATCAGGACAGTAGTTGGGTTTTTATATGTTTCCAGAGGGGGGAGGGTGAGACAGTCAAACACGTTATCAGAAGGTTTAGGTATAGATATGCCACGTTAAAGATAATCTGCTATGTGCTTTCATGCGTCATGTATCGCGTAATACATGGTAGTGGAGGGGAGCCATCGAAGCAGGCCATCTTTCAATTATCCAGACGCGAAATTTTATATTTTATGTGAAGGGGAGAGTATTAAAGATAGTTATACTTTTTTAATTATTTTTTTAATAAATTTGGATAAGAAAGTAATTAGATTTCTTTATTTTTAATTTACTATGAATATTTAATTTGATATCTGCTTTTGAAAAATAATGAAATTATAATTATAATAGATAACCCTTGATATTGGCTTTTAAATTTGTAATTCAAACTTGTTATATATTAATCAATCATTATCTAGAAGATTTAAATTATCTATAGAAAAAAATAAGCAAACCATTATCTAGAAGATTTAAATTATCTATAGAAAAAAATAAGCATTGGTAAGATAAGAACAAATTATTACCAGTTTTATAGTGAAAATGTAGTTTTATAGTGAAAATGAGTTTTGGTCAATTCATAAAAAGCCATGGGATGAAAGAGTGTGTGACCTTTGTGACACTAAGAAGGTTGAAGATGAAAAACACTTTCTCTTAGATTGTCCCAGATTAGATGTCATTTTCAAAATATTTGTCACACTACCAATCTTCATAACCTCTTAACTTAACAAAACTATGGTGATCTTAAGCTTCTCTTAATGTTTTTCGAGCACAGAAACAAAACTCTAAAGAATCCCAAATAATCACTTACCCTCTATCAATTATTATTATTAATTAAGATTAATTTTAATATATTCAATTATTAAATAAATTAAATTATTTATAAAATAATTTATCAAATATTTTAAATTATTTTATTACTAAGTAAAAACTTTTTATATGATAATTACCATTATCAATTGAAATTAATTTTAATCTATGTAATTATTAAATAAATCAAATTATATAAAAAATAATTTATCAAAAAAATTATTATTTTGTTATTTAAAAATATTATAAGTGGTATATATTGTTATTAATTATGTTGAAGGTATGTGATTAGGGATAGATTTTGCCTGAAACATGTCAACTAGGTAAAACCTATTAACCAATATCACTGCCTCATTTTTTCTCCACCTGCCCCCTGCCTCATTTGTTATCAGTTGGATTGACCTCCTGATACCACTCCATTGTAGAGTAGTTCCAACAGTTGTCGAGTAATTCCAATAGCTGTCGAGTAGTTCCTTGTCGCCTTCAAAATTTTCCATATATAATCTGATCATATTTCCCCACTGCCTCATATCCAATTTGATCGGATTTTGCCCACAACCTCAACCTCGCCATGAAATTCTCTGCAAGGGCCTCACTGTTACCTTCATTGCCACTTTTCATCACATGCCTTCTTTGAAAAGCAAGGTGAAGGATGCAAGGGAGAGAGGGTCTGACATCCACTTGGTGGAAATGGAGATCCCCACAGATCAATTGGCCCTCTGCATGGTCACCAACAACAACATGCAGTGGCATAAGCTCGACTCATATTAATTGGATAGACAATGTAAAGATGGGACACCTTAACAATTTGAGTACATTATCACAATCTTTAGCCTGAAATGTTCTCAATATAACCGAAACAGAATAAACGCAAAGAAAATTGAAGGTCTGGTTAATTTGTAAAAGTGCGGTGTCTTTAGATTTCCCCTGCAGTGCATGTTAGCATGCCAATTATGCCCATCTTTTGTTAAGTACCAAATTTCTACAAATACATTCACCACAAAATATCCAAAGAACAATATAGAAAACCCACACATTATTATTATGAAAACTCTTGAGGTAAGACAACACCATACAATGGATCCTATCATGGAAGGGATCCTCTCATGTTCACTTGCCTCTTCGAGGGGGAAACCCCCTAATGAGACACAACTCCAAATACAATACTTCTTCTTCACACTCCATTACATTGCTTGAACCCCTTTATATAGTGCTACTAAACACCTAAGAACATTCTAGAGGAGGAACCTTCTAAAAGTGGAGCCTTCTAGTAAGTCATCTTACATTTATTATGTTTATACTAAGTGGGTCTTATTTAATAATATAGTGGACCTAGTCCACCTTATATTGAATGACCTCCACTATTATCATTATGGGCCCTTCGGGTCCTCCACTACCTCTCTAGCTACACTACATTACATCCTCATGAAAGTGTTGTCTTCAACGCTTGTTATGAGGGTGTACAACCATATATCAGGGTCCCATTGATAAGGCTGGACCATAGTGTTGAAGTAGATTGTAGAACCAAGGTCCCATGTAGAAATGTGAACCACCATGTTGAAGTAATCCAACCGCCACTGTAAACCTGGGTCCCATGTCCAAGTGCTCATGTGAACTCCATGCTAAAGATATCGGAACTCAGGAACCATTTGAAAGTGATGCTCCAAAGATCTACATTAATCATGTGGATCCAAATATGTAGATCCATCCACATAGTTGGAAAGGTCAAAGTTGAATTTGGAAGGAACTATACCACTATAGAATAGGAAAGTTGGAGATTGGTAGTCATAACCAGCTTCAGATTTGTCACATTGATGTTCTCTACATAAGGTGGAGTAGAGTCATCATATAAAATATGAAAGTGGTCGTCATCCCAGAAATGACAACTATCCATATACCAATCATCACATTCGTCCTCATAATCATACCAAGCATATTTGTCTTGAGTATATTCACTTGTGATGTAATTGTATATGGTCTCCATAATATATCTCTCTTGAATATTTTAACTTTCAACTTTGAACTCTTGAAATGTTGTCTTGATGTCTACCAATTGTCCTTGAAGTTCCATGAGGAGTTGAAACGGAGTAGCCATTGGAAACACCAAATATAATATACCAAATGAAAACTCGTAAATTTCACTATTCAATGGCACTTATTTGGTAGCAATCTGAGCACCTTGTCAAAAGTTATGAGCTCTCCAGTCTCGTCGTCGTCACGAAATACCTGAAAATTGGTTGACTTTAAATCAGCGATATCTTCACTTCCGGAGCTCTGATTTGGACAAGTTGTTTTCTGAAGTTGAGTGAAATTGTGAGAGGAACTCAGATATGTAATATTTTTTGGAAAATTCGGCCTCGGGTGATACAAAAATCCACAAAATCGCGTGGTCGTCTGTGGAAAAAACCTTGAAAAATGAGCAGATTTTAAAATGATGATATCTTCACTTTCCAGACTCTGTTTCGGATGATTTTTTTTTTTTAAATTGGTTCTTTTTTCCGAGAGGAACTCATATATACAACTAGTTTATGAAAAATCCACTGAATTTGTCTGGAGTGTCACGACCCTATTTTATTTTCTTGAAAAAATCTACAAAAAAAAATTAAAAAATTGCCCCCTTTTGTGGCCGAAAAAAGTGTTAAGATACCAATTTTTAAGTACCAAAGTTTTTCAAATGCAATCAGCACAAAATATCCATAGAACAGTATAGAAAACCCACACTTTATTATTATGAAAACCATTGAAGTAGGGCAACACCATACAATGGATCCTATTATGGAAGGGATCCTCTCATGTTCACTTGCCTCTTCGAGGGGGGGAACCTCCTAATGAGATACAGTTCCAAATACAATACTTCTTCTTTACACTCCATTACATTGTTTTAACCCCTTTATATAGTGCTACCAACCACCTAAGAACATTCTAGAGGAGGAACCTTTTAGAAATAGAACCTTCTAGTAAGTCCTCTTACATTTATCATGTTTATACTAAATGGGCCTTATGTAATAATATAGTGGACCTAGTCCACCTTACATTAAATGGCCTCCATTATTATCACTATGGGTCCTCCGAGCCCCCCACTACCTCTCTTTCTACACTACATCTTCTTCATCGACGAGCTCTCCAATTTCTTATTGATATATGATTGTGCCTCATTGTTGGTTAGAAACGCAACATCGGATTGAAAGAGGCCTATGTTGTTCTTTACATTCATGTAATAATTCGTGTCAAATGTTCGAAAGTTATCGGGATCCATCTCTAGTATTATCTTATTGTCCCTAAGCTTACATTTTATCTTGAGCTTATTTGCATAAGATTTATCCAAGGACATAACCAGTATTTATAACACATATCCATTATATATAAAAAGAACCCGCTTGTTAGTGGATATAGTATAATCTAACTCAATAGTCAAAAATTTAGACTCCCCGTAATTTGAGTATAATTTTTTAATAATATTAATTAACAAGTTGCTAAATTTGCTAATTAAAAAAAAAACGTATTCACCCTATATATAACTTTATACAAAATTTACAAAATGATTAATGTTTCGAAGGGAATTTTCCAAAAATACTTAAAACTCACCCCAATTAGTCTTTCGTGGTCGAGCAACCATTAGGTCTTTTATAATGATTGTTTTTATCTTGATATATGTTTAGTATATCGATATGCCTTACAATTTGTTTATTTGTGATATTATAACTTAGTGCTCAATGCTTTAATTTAGATTTTTTTAATTGTGTATTAAAATTTATTTACTAAATTTTAATGGTTTGATTTTGATATTTGCAATTTTTTTATCCACCAAAAGATATGAGACTAAAACAAATTATTTTTAAATTTCATCATCAACATATTCATGATCATCTTTAAAATAAAATCATAGCTTATAGATCATACATTTAATTATAGAATTTACCCTAGAATATATATCAAGTTTTTGAGTTTATGAGGGTTTACACTCTATCTCTCTTTTCAAAATTTACAATCTTTTCACCAACTTGAGAGTTATTGTAATAATTCATCATAAAAATAGTGAACCAACTTTAAATTAAATCATTTTAATCCCAATATTTTTATGACCCCAATTAACAACATTAACATGAATACTTCCCTCGTACTCCGACATTCCCATTTGCCCCCTTAGGGGGTATGCTAGTAACTTATTATGTTGAAGGCATGTACATAGGAAGAGTTTTTGGCTTAAACCTATCAACCAATACCACCTGATCGCATTACCAAAACCTGACAATCAATACCACCTGACCTCATTACCACATTCCATGTCATGTATACAGTTGTCCCTATCTCTTTGTTGTTCGTTTTCTGATAAGCTCGGATCGTATTTTGTTGTTACCACTTCTTTTGTTTTAATTCTACCTCCTCCAATGAGGTATCTCCATCATCTTGACGATATTTTCATTAAAAAAATGCCCATGTACAACTCGTGTTTCGACCCCACCCTATTTGAACCATGGTGATTTGCATCTAGACCCCACCCTATTCAAACCGTGGCCCACCTTGTTCGAACCATGGCGATTCACACAACATCCTCCCAGGGTTAATCCTATCGGATGAGCAATGGAACTGGATGAAACCATCAAACCATTCCATTTCCTATGTCAAATTTGTCCAAGCCCACAGGCCATTCAAACCTCTATAACTCGTATGAGCATCTATTGGAATGCCCTCTTCAATCACTCTCATTGTCTTCTCGTTTCAAATAGACATCTCTCTATTCCATATATCATTCCAATGTGTGATTGTTCCACACATCGCAGTGGTTGTTCCAGACTCCATCGCATGAATGTTCCAGATGTTCCCTTTGCATGTTGTTGAGGAGGAATTCAAAGACCACGAACCAATGACAGGTAACATTTTGAATTTTTCCATTCTTGTACTTAGGAACTGCAAGTATCCATCACTTTGAATTATATCCGGGGTCCATTCTCGGACCATATATTGGAGCTCATCTCCCTTCATGTTTTGGACCTGGGATATCTAAGCAACTTGGAAGAGCTACGGCTTGGCTTCAACTGGTTAGTGGGCATCGTTCTAATGGACCTTGAGCGTTTGGTGAAGCTCTAGGTCTTGGATTTACCCCATAACTTATGCCTCACCTTGGCCTCGATCCCCATCGAACTGGGGAATCTCGACAACTTAGAGAATCTCTTTCTCTACTCACCACAGTTCTCGGGTCAAATCTCAGGCTCGTTGGGCAACATACAGGTGTTGATTCTTCTAGACATGTCTTAGAACAATTTAACATGTCCCATCCCACCAGTGCTCATGAGGCTCTGCCAACTGGTTTACATGCATCTCTATGAAAATAAATTGTCCAATGAAATCCCTTCCAATGTTTGGAACCTGATAGTGTTGGAGTAGTTAGATTGGAGCACAAATGGGCTCATAGGCTTCATCCCCAGTGGGATATCGGAGCTCTCGAATCTGCAAGTTCTTTTTCTCTACATAGATAAATTGACGGGCACGATGCCACCAGGTATTGTCAACCTAAAAAAACTTTTCCATGTCTTTCTGCTCACAACTTCCCTCAACAGAATGCTTCTTGATGATCTCAGCCTCAATGCCATCTCCATGCCCTTTGAAAAATTGGTCAATGAGATCCATGGTTCGATACCTACTAATCTCTTCCCACCCAACTCTAGTTTGTGAGATACAGGTCCTTCTAGAGCCTGTCCTGGGTGGTCGGCCACCTGATACCAGAGGCTCGAGATGGAAATGACCATGGATAGGTTCCTCCTATCTAGCCTCCCAAAAACCTACAACAACATGTGGCATCCTTTAGTTCTATCATCCTTAGCCATCTTTGATGTGGAATTTTTTTTGGCTCGTTTTTTTTTTCTTTCCTTCAATTTCAATTTGCACAAATAAATATGTGGGGAGGTTGGCATTGTTGAGGGAGAGGGTGGTTCTCGTGTCAGTGCATGTTTGTGACATCTATTTCAATGTGCACAGATAAATATGTGAGAAGGTCACATTGTTGAGGGAGACGTGGAGAGGGAAAGGGTGGCTCCCATGTCAGTTATGCATTGTTGAGGGAGACGTGGAGAGGGAGAGGGTGGTTCTCTTGTCAGTGCATGGTTGTTAGCGATAAAATTTGAACCCGTCCCAGCCCTTCTAAAGGGTTCTAGCTTGTTAGAGAAGGGATTCTTTGAATTTCCCCTTCAAAAAAAATGTAAGAATTAAATTTTACTCGTCCATTGGGAAGTGCGGAATTAATTAGAATCTTTCAAAACAAGGGAAACCTTTTAAATAGAACAACAAAATTAATTTTAGGATCCACCAAAAAATATACCATATATGGGATTTAACATCTATATTTAAGGATCCATAGTCCGGACGATTTCAAATTTAATAAGGAGTCATATCTCATGTTGAAAGATATATTATAATCACACTGCACCTCAGGATTGTTTTACCTCCACTCTTTCCTATTCTTCATGTGCCATCTGGTATCGTCATACCACTTTTAATTTGGTGTTAAATGAAAATTTTGGCACATGGATCCTTAAACAATCTCCATTGTTCATATGGATCCTTCAGTTGGGCTCAACTTTTTGAAGCTAAGTGTTTAACCCTAGCTCACTCTCATTCTCTCATTTGATTTTGCACAGCTAGTCCTCGAAGCTTTAGTTATGAGCTAGTTGTGAATCCATAAATGCCCTTCTCACTTATCATTAATTGATTTATCTCATATAAATGTACCCTCTAGTTTGGTTCTAAGCATCATCGACAATGGTACAATGTTGTGGCAAAGCTTTCATTGCTGTGGAGAGTTTCAAAGGAGCACACATAGGTTTCCTTCTCCAAAATTAAAAGGTAATACTACACCTATGTTGATTTTCTGAGTAGTTTTAGTTATTGAGCCCGCAAATTTTTTTATGTCAATTTCAAAGGAACTAGGTTTTTCTTTGCCCTAGCCTTTGAATTTGACCTCTTCATCCCATGGAAATGATACCCAAGTTGTGTTTTACTTTCAACAAATTGGTGTGGTCATTGAAGTCATGGCAATATTAGGTTTTAAGCCTTAATTTTTTTCTTTGTGGTTTTAGTTTGAGCCTTACCTAATTGATGCAGACTCCCTCCCACTCTTGGAGCTTATACAACCTCCCGATCTAAGGATCGCTCACTTCGGCAGTTGAATCAGATCACATGCTCTTTCTGAGCCTTCAAATTCACTACACAGACCTTAAAACTTATTCCTGAATGAAAAATATACCTTTCGAGAGTCCCCGAGCACTAGCAAATCTTACCCGGGAACCGTGGGCCAAACCCGTGGGCTAATCCTCAAGTCTCTGACGAATTTGGGACTTCGGAGCTATCCTTCTTCAGAAGTCTCAACAGAACAAATATCCAATCCTTCCGAACACTGAAGTGATGGAGCGTTGAACCACAACATGGATCGATGGTTCACAACATCCGCTCCAATCTACGGTTGATCCGAAAAGATCCTTTAAATGACAATGGTTGAGTTATTTTGCATGAGTTAAATAACCATTTAGGAAAATGATGAAAGATGAAGAATTAAAGAGGAAGCATAGCATCGATTAAGCAATATACAGATATGGAAAAAAAGCATGAAGAACAACAAACAATAAACACCAAAGTGATAACAGAGTTTGACAATCTTACCTACGTCTCTGGGCCTTGTCTTAGTGGGTGAGGCTTTCTTATTTATGTTCAAAGCTTAAAAATTACATCATAATAATGCATAATGGATTACAAACTGATCGTGTCTTGTTCTACCATATCTCAAGAACCCATCAAAACTGACAGCACTGAAAACGGATGAACGAAGCTCCCAGAAATGGCCCGCAAAGGTGTTCTCCTCAATGGCTTCCCTGCATAAAAATGGATCTTGCTCAACAATTCTTCAACATTTCTCTGTTATTAACCTCCTTTCATGGATTCAAGAGCCTTTGGTTTATATAGGCTTGAATTTGGCAACAAAATCCCAACTTCCCCCTAAGATCTGGCCTAAAAAAGGGCCCAAGATCCTCCAAAAATGGTCAAAATCCATCAAAACTACTGAAAAATCAATTAAAAACTTGTTTTATAATGTTTTAAAACCCACTTTTGGGCTCAAATTAGGTGCATCCCCTAATTTCTCGGGCTCCTGGTCATGTATGTGCCTCCATGTGGCCTAGTGTTGGGCTAGAGTGTTGGCCCCCTTTGATCCCGACTCCTGGTTACATGTATATGGCCATATGGCCACGACTAAACCCTCCACGCGCTCACAAATGGGCTAAGCTCCTGGTCCATTAACCCTCGGTTATGTGCCCTATTCGGCGGGCTAGCCCATCTGAACGAGCGGTAACCCATTGCGCGCGCAAACAATTGAACTGGAGATCCGAGTCATATGCATATCCCCATATGATCGGGGGCTAAGCTCCACACATTCCGCACCAACTCTAAACCAATGTTATATAGTGTAGTCATATGCCTACGCGCCAGGGCTGACACTTCATTACAATTCGCGCCCAGTGTAAAGGATCTGTGGTCATATTGCAAGGTTCCATGGAGTGTTGTACCGGGGGCTGGGGCTAGGCCCCAACCCTTACTTCGCCCGAATATACAACACGGTAAGTTTAAATGTTTAATCTGCGATATAGAGGTTAAGCCATACCTTGGGCGGGCTAGTATCTTGGCCTTGCCAAAACATTCTAACCCGAACCAAAGGTCACAGGTTCGAGTCCCATTGAACCCATAAAATTTTCCAACCGATCAACCAATGAATGGGTGCCACGTGGCATCCCATGATTGGGCCACGTGGCACCTTATCACTTGCCCACAAACTGCCATGTGTCAAGAATTAATTTGTCCAACTTTCAACATGTGTCTGCCCAGTCAGCATCCACTGTACCTTCCACGTCACTGTACGTTCGTATGACCTATACAGTGAGTTGCCACATCAGCATTGTACAGACTGCACAGCCATCATTTTTTTTGCATGTTTGGCCAAACAAACAGACAGTGATATCTTTCACATACGACATTTGTTTGAGCCTGTTCAAGTTGTGTTGGGTTCATATCGATGAGGCCTACGTACACATCTATTTTAAATCCATTCTAAGCATTTTGATTTTTAGGACTTCCTGGACCCATTTTGGTTCCTAGATCCATTCTGGATCACACCTCCCCACTAAAGACCTTTTGGTCCTCCAAAAGGTTATTGAGCATTCATCAAGTGTGGGATAGGCCACCCCACTTGTTCCCTATCTTTAAACTCTGTCATGTGCACATGTCTCATCAATATCAACTGTAAAACAACCATGATAACTGACAGGATATTGTTAGCCACTTGTACTATGTCACATCTTACTAAAGCCACTATCATCCATGTTGACAACATTACTAATTATATCATCATAAATAAGACTACAAATGAGCTGATTTGTTTGTAATACTTTCATGATATTAGCTTATCTTGAAGCAAAGTTTGATTGATCATCCATTCTACAATAATCTCATGTTCTTGCTTAAGATCAATTACTTTATTTGAAACAATTATAGGTGTGTTGCTTGCATGTGCTTCCTTTCTTAATTGTTCCATTGTTTGAAGAGATTGATTTGCTTTAAAATGATTAGCATGTACCACATATTCTTTTCCTACTTTCATTAAGTGATATTGATTTTGTTCCCTATAGAAGATTGTTTTGTGATCATACAAATAAGGAATGCCTAAGACCATTCCACATTCATTGAGTGGCACCCAATCACATGTTACCTCATCCACAAACTTAGATGAAATTGAAAACTTTAATGTGTATTGCTTTGTTATGTGCAATTTATGATTGTTACTTATCCATTTAAGTGAGTAAGGCTTATGATGCATCTGAGTGTTTAATCCCAATTGTTTAACCACTTCCTCTAAAATCAAGTTAGATTGAGATCCACTATCTATCAATGTGTCGACCTTAGTATGCCTCATAATGACTCTTATGTGAAACATTTTACTTCTAGAATCAAATCCATCACCAATTTTCCCTGCCAAACCAACCAATGAGACTTTAGATTCATCACCCAAATATGATCCCAAGTATGTTGGTTGTGTTGTTGTTGCAACTTTTTGCCTCCCCTTCCTCTCTTTGAACCACTTCCGTCTCTTCTTGGGATGCAATTGCTAGCAATGGTCCTCATCATGCCTTTCTTTCTTGCAATGCTTGCAAGAGGGCTTCTCTTCCTTTCTTGCCACTGAATTTTCCTTCTTCCCATTCCACTTCCTTTTGTCCTCTTTCCTTGAAGACTATTCCCTTGATACACCAACCCTTATTTTCCCTCCTTTAATGTACGTTGCTTGAACAGAGACCTCATCAAGATTAGTAGGTCCAAACATAAATATAGTGTTACAAATATGTGCAGGTAAACCTCATATATTAGTATACTTCATAAGAGTTTCTTGGGTATGTAAAGGAATATCTAACATCAATGCCATCTTATGAAAACCATCTGTGTATTCTTGCATTGTTTGTCCTTTTCTTAGTTTAAGACCTTGCCATTCAATTAAATCCTTCTCTTTATAACCCAAAGGATAGAATTTCTTTCTAAGTGCAGAAACAAAGGCTTGCCATGATGGAAATACATTACCCACTTGTTGTGTGCCATTTTGCAACTTTCTTTGCCACTAGATGATTGTTGTGCCTGCAAGACGAAGCGATGCCAATTTGATTTGAGTGGCCTCATCTTTGATTTGTTGCATACTGCAATAAACCTCCATCTGTCTGACCCAATTATCAAGTCTCTCTGCATTGACTTCACCATCATACATGGGTAATTCAAATTTTACATCAAGCTTAAGTAAAGGCATTTATTGTTTATGTTTATGGACATGTTTTTTTGCAATGGATTTAGAACTTGAACTTGAAGAAGAAGAAGAAGTTGATGGAGAAGAAGGAGGTGAAGGAGGAGTTTGAGGAGGATCCTCTCCTTCTTCACTTTTAACCTTTAAAGATTCACCTAGAACCGGTCTCTTCCATTCCAAGTAATCCCCGTATAGAACCTTCATCATCTCTGACATGGCAAAGATATTTTTTCGAAACTCTTTCTCATCATGAGAAAGTCCCTCTTCCGATGCCATCTTCTCACTTTGAGAAGTTCTCTTTCTCTATCCAATCTCAGGATTCTCTTCAAAAATCTCACCTTCACCATGATTAAGCCTTTCCCTGGTAATCATGCAAACTCAAAAACCAACCGTCAACTAGCTTTGATACCACTTGCTCCAAAAAGATCTTTTAAACGACAATGGTTGAGTTATTTTGCATGAGTTAAATAACCATTTACGAAAATGATGAAAGATTAAGAATTAAAGAGGAAGCATAACATCCATTAAGAAATATACAGATCTGGAAAAAAACATGAAGAACAACAAACCATAAACACCAAAGTGATAACGGAGTTTGGCAATCTTGCCTACGTCTCTGGGCCTTTGTCTTAGTGGGTGAGGCTTTCTTATTTATTTTCAAAGCTTCAAGAGTACATCATAACAATGCATAATGGCTTACAAACTGATATGTTTTTTTTCTACCATATCTCAAGAACCCATCAAAACTGACGGCACTGAAAACAGATGAATGAAGCTCCCGGAAATGGCTCGCAAAGGTGCTCTCCTCAATGGCTTCCCTGCATAAAAATGGATTTAGCTCAACAATTGTTCAACATTTCTCTGTTCTTAACCTCCTTTCATGGCTTCAAGAGCCTCTGGTTTATATAGGCTTGAAGTTGGCAACAAACTCCCAACTTCACCCTAGGATCTGGCCTCAAAAAGGGCCCAAGATCCTCCAAAAATGGTCAAAATCCATCAAAACTACTGAAAAATCAATTTAAAATTTGTTTTATAATGTTTTAAAACCCACTTTTGTGCTCAAATTAGGTGCATGCCTTGATTTTCTGGGCTCCTGGTCATGTATGTGCCTCCATGTGGCCCAATGTTGGGCTAGAGCATTGACCCCCTATGATCTCGACTCTTGGTTACATGTGTATGGCCATATGGCCATGGCTAAACCCTCCATGCGCTCACAAATGGGCTAACCTCCTGGTCTATTAACCCCTGGTTATGTGCCCTGGTTAGTGGGCTAGCCCGACTGAATGGGCACTAACCCATTGCGCACACAAACAGTTGAATTGGAGGTCTAAGTCATATGCATATCCCCATACGATCGGGGGCTAAGCTCCACACATTCCGTGCCAACTATAAAACAACGGTTATATAGTGTATTCATATCCCTACATGCCAGGGCTGACACTTCATTACAATCCGCGCCCAATGTAAAGGATCTGTGGTCATATTGCAAGGTTCCATGGAGTGTTGCACCGGGGGTTGGGGATAGGCCCAAGCCCTCACTCCGCCCGAATATACAACATAGTAAGTTTAAATGTTTAATCTGCGCTATAGAGGTTAATCCATACCTTGGGTGGGCTAGTATCCCGGCCCTGCCAAAATGTTCTGACTCGGACCAAAGGTCATAGGTTCAAGTCCCATTGAACCCATAAATTTTTCCAACTGATCAACCAATGAATGGGTGCCACGTGGCATCCCATGACTGGGCCACGTGGCACCTTACCACTTGCCCAAAAATTGCCACGTGTCAAGCGTTGATTCATCCAACTGTCAACATGTGTCTGCCCAATCAACATCCATTGTACCTGCCACATCACTATATGGTAGTACGACCTGTACAGTGAGTTGCCATGTCAGCACTGTACGGACTGCACAGTCATCATTTTTTTGCATGTTTGGCCAAATGAAAAGACTGTGATATCTTTCGCATACTTCATTCATTTGAGCCAGTTCAAGTTGCATTGGGTTCGTATCGATGAGGCCTACGGACACATCTATTTTAAATCCATTCTAATAATTTTGATTTTTAGGCCTTCCTAGACCCATTTTGGTTCCTGGATCCATTATGGATGACACCTCCCCACTAAAGACCTTTTGGTCCTCCAAAAGGTTATTGACTAGTCATCAAGTGCGGAATAGGCCACCCCACTTATTCCCTGTCTTTAAACTCTATCTTGTGCACCTGTCTCATCAATATCAACTGTAAAACAACCATGATAACTGACAACATATTGTTAGCCACTTGTACTCTATCACATCTTACTAAAGCCACTATCATCCATGTTGACAACATTACTAATGATATCATCATAAATATGACTGTGAATGAGCTAATTTGTTTGTAATACTTGCACGACATTAGCTTATCTTGAAGCAAAGTGTGATTGATATTCCATTCTACAATCATCTCATGTTCTTGCGTAAGATCAATTACTTGATTTGAAACAATTATAGGTGTGTTGTTTGCATGAGCTGCCTTTCTTAATTGTTCCATTGTTTGAAGAGATCGATTTTCTTTAAAATGATGAGCATGTACCACATATTCTTTTCCTACTTTCATTAAGTGATATTGATTTTGTTCCCTGTAGAAGATTTCTTTGTGATCATACAAAAAAGGATTGCCTAAGACCATTCCACATTCGTTGAGTGGCACCCAATCACATGTTACCTCATCCACAAACTTAGATGAAATTGAAAATTTTAATGTGTATTGCTTTGTTATGTGCAATTTATGATTGTTGCTTATCCATTTAAGTGAGTAAGGTTTATGATGCATCTGAGTGTTTAATCCCAATTGTTTAACCACTTCCTCTGAAATCAAGTTACATTGAGATCCACTATCTATCAATGTGTCAACCTTAGTATGCCTCATAATGACTCTTATGTGAAACAATTTACTTCTAGAATCAAATCCATCACCAATTTTACCTGCCAAACCAACCAATGAGACTTTAGATTCATCACCCAAATCTAATCCCAAGTTTGTTGGTTGTGTTGTTGTTGCAACTGTTTGCCTCCCCTCCTCTCTTTGAACAACTTCGGTCTCTTCTTGGGATGCAATTACCAGCAATGTTCCTCATCATGCCCTTCTTTCTTGCAATGCTTGCAAGAGGGCTTCTCTTCCTTTCTTACCACTGAATTTGTCTTCTTGCCATTCCACTTCCTTTTGTCCTCATTCCTTGAAGATGATTCCCCTTATACACTAACCCTTATTTTACCTTCTTCAATGTACGTTGCTTGAACAGAAACCTCCCCAATATTAGTAGGTCCAAACATAAATATAGTGTTACAAATATGTGCGGGTAAACCTCCTATATTAATATACTTCATAAGATTTTCTTGGGTATGTAAAGGAATATCTAACATCAATGCCATCTTACGAAAACCATATGTGTATTATTGCACTATTTGTCCTTTTCTTAGTTTAAGACCTTGCCAATCAATTAAATCCTTCTCTTTATAACCCAAAGGATAGAATTTCTTTTTAAGTGCAGAAACAAAGACTTGCCATGATGGAAATACATTACCCACTTGTTGCATGCCATTTTGCAACTTGCTTTGCCACCAGATGATTGTTGTGCCTACAAGACAAAGCGATGCCAATTTGATTTGATTGGCCTCATCTTTGATTTGTTGCACACTACAATAAACCTCCATCTGTCTGACCCAATTATCAAGTCTCTCTGCATTGACTTCACCATCATACATGGGTAATTCAAATTTTACATCAAGCTTAAGTAAAGGCATTTCTTGTTTATGTTTATGGACATGTTTCTTGCAGTGGATTTAGAACTTGAACTTGAAGAAGAAGAAGAAGAAGTTAATGGAGAAGAAGAAGGTGAAAGAGGAGTTTGAGGAGGATCCTCTCCTTCTTCACTTTTAACCTTTAAATATTCAGCTAGAACGGGTCTCTTCCATTCCAAGTAATCCTCATATAGAACCTTCATCATCTCCGACACGACGAAGAAAGTTTTTCGAAACTCTTTCTCATCATGAGAAAGTCCCTCTTCCGATGCCATCTTCTCACTTTGAGAAGTTCTCTTTTTCTAACCAATCTCAGGATTCTCTTCAACAAGCTTACCTTCACCATGATTCATCATTTCCCTGGTAATCATGCAAACTCAAAAACCAACTGTCAAGTAGCTCTGATACCACTTGATCCAAAAAGATCTTTTAAATGACAATGGTTGAGTTATTTTGCATGAGTTAAATAACCATTTAGGAAACTGATGAAAGATGAAGAATTAAAGAGGAAGAATAACATCCATTAAGAAATATACATATCTGAAAAAAAAAACATGAAGAATAGAAAAGCATAAACACCAAAGTGATAACGGAGTTCGAAAATCTTGCCTACTTCTTTGAGACTTTGTCTAAGTGGGTGAGGCTTTCTTATTTATGTTCAAAGCTTCAAAAGTACATCATAACAGTTCCTAATGGCTTAAAAACTGATCTGGTTTTATTCTACCAGATCTCAACAACCCATCAAAACTGGCGGCACTGAAAACGGATGAACAAAGCTCCTGGAAATGGCCCGCAAAGGTGCTCTCCTCAATGGCTTCCCTACATAAAAATGGATTTAGCTCAACAATTCTTCATCATTTCTTTGTTTTGAACCTCCTTTCATGGGTTCAAGAACCTCTATTTTATATAGGCTTGAATTTGGCAACAAACTCCCAACTTCCCCCTAAGATCTAGCCTAAAAAAGGGCCCAAGATTCTCCAAAAATGGTCAAAATCCATCAAAACCGCTGAAAAATCAATTAAAAATCTGTATTATAATGTTTTAAAACCCACTTTTGGGCTCAAATTAGGTGCATCCCCCGATATCCTGGTCATGTATGCACCTCCATGTGGCCTAGTGTCGGGCTAGCGCGTTGTTCCCCTCCGATCCCGACTCTTGGTTACATGTGTATGGCCATATGGTTGCGGATAAACCCTCCACGCCCTCACAAATGGGCTAAGATCATGGTCCATTAACCCCCGGTTATTCACCCTAATTGGCGGGCTGGCCTGACTGACCGGGTGCTAACACATTGCGTGTGCAAACAATTGAACTGGAGGTTCGGGTCATATGGATATCCCAATACGATCGGGGGCTAAGCTCCATACATTTCGTGCCAACTATACACCTACGGTTATGTAGTGTAGTCATATGCCTACGTGCCAGGGCTGACACTTCATTACAATCCGCGCCTAGTGTAAAGGATCTGTGGTCATATTGAAAGGTTCCATGGAGTGTTGCGCCGGCGGTTGGGCCCATCCCTTACTCCGCTCGAATATACAACATGGTAAGTTTAAATGTTTAATATGCGCTATAGAGGTTAAGCCATACCTTGGGCGGGCTAGTATCCTGGCCCTGCTAAAACGTTCTGACCCATACCAAAGTTCACAGGTTCGAGTCCCATTGAACCCATAAACTTTTCCAACCGATCAACCAATGAATGGGTGCCACGCGGCATCCCATGACTAGGCCATGTGGCACCTTACCACTTGCCCACAAACTACCACGTGTCAAGCATTGATTCATCCAACTATCAACACGTTTCTGAATAGTCAGCATTCACTATACCTGCCACATCATTGTACGGTCATACGACCTGTATAGTGAGCTACCACATCAGCACTGTACGGACTGCACAGTCGTCATTTTTTTGCATTTTTGGCCAAACGAACAGACATCGATATCTTTCACATACGACATTCTTTTGAGCCTGTTCAAGTTGTGTTGGGTTCGTATCGATGAGGCCTATGCACACATCTATTTTAAAGCCATTCTGAGCATTTTAATCTTTAGGCCTTCCTGGACCCATTTTGGTTCCTAGATCCATTCTGGATCACACCTCCCCACTAAAGACCTTTTGGTCCTCCAAAAGGTTATTGACTAGTCATCAAGTGCGGGATAGGCCACCCCACTTGTTCCCTATCTGTAAACTCTGTCTTGTGCACCTGTCTCATCAATATCAACTGTAAAACAACCATGATAACTGACATCATATTGTTAGCCACTTGTACTCTGTCACATCCTACTAAAGCCACTATCATCCATGTTGACAACATTACTAATGATATCATCATAAATATGACTGCAAATGAGCTAATTTGTTTGTAATACTTGCATGACATTAGCTTATCTTGAAGCAAAGTGTGATTGATCTTCCATTATACAATCATCTCATATTCTTGCTTAAGATCAATTACTTGATTTGAAACAATTATAGGTGTGTTTCTTGCATGAGATGCCTTTCTTAATTGTTCCATTGTTTGAAGAGATTGATTTCATTTAAAATGACGAGCATGTACCACATATTCTTTTCCTACTTTCATTAAGTGATATTGATTTTGTTCCCTGTAGAAGATTGCTTTGTGATCATACAAATAAGGACTGCCTAAGACCATTCTGCATTCATTGAGTGTCACCCAATCACATGTTACCTCATCCACAAACTTAGATGAAATTGAAAACTTTAATGCGTATTGCTTTGTTATGTGCAATTTATGAGTGTTGCTTATCCATTTAAGTGAGTAAGGCTTATGATGCATATGAGTTTTTAATCCCAATTGTTTAACCGCTTCCTCTAAAATCAAGTTAGATTGAGATCCACTATCTATCAATGTGTCGACCTTAGTATGCCTCATAATGACTCTTATGTGAAACAATTTACTTCTAGAATCAAATCCATCACCAATTTTACCTGCCAAACCAACCAACGAGACTTTAGATTCATCACCCAAATCCGATCCCCAGTCTGTTGGTTGTGTTGTTGTTGCAACTGTTTGCCTCCCCTTCCTCTCTTTGAACCACTTCAGTCTCTTCTTGGGAGGTAATTTCCAACAATGGTCCTCATCACACCCTTCTTTCGTGCAATGCTTGCAAGAGGGCTTCTCTTCCTTTCTTGCCACTGAATTTTCCTTCTTTCCATTCCACTTCCTTTTGTCCTCTTTCCTTGAAGACGATTCCCCTAATACACCAACCCTTATTTTCCCTGCTTCAATGTGCATTGCTTGAACAAAAACCTCATCAAGATTAGTAGGTTCAAACATAAATATAGTGTTACGAATATGTGCAGGTAAACCTCCTATATTAATATACTTCATAAGAGTTTCTTGGGAATGTAAAGGAATATCTAACATCAATGCCATCTTACGAAAACCATCTGTGTATTCTTGCACTATTTGTCCTTTTCTTAGTTTAAGACCTTGCCATTCAATTAAATCCTTCTCTTTATAACCCAAAGGATAGAATTGCTTTCTAAGTGCAGAAACAAAGACTTGCCATGATGGAAATACATTACCCACTTGTTATGTGCCATTTTGCAACTTGCTTTGCCACCAAGTGATTGTTGTGCCTGCAAGACGAAGCAATGCCAATTTGATTTGAGTGGCCTTATCTTTGATTTGTTGCACACTGCAATAAACCTCCATCTGTCTGACCCAATTATCAAGTCTCTCTGCATTGACTTCACTATCATACATGGGTAATTCAAATTTTACATCAAGCTTAAGTAGAGGCATTTATTGTTTATGTTTATGGACATGTTTTCTTGCAGTGGATTTAGAACTTGAACTTGAAGAAGAAGTTGATGGAGAAGAAGGAGGTGAAGGAGGAGTTTGGGGAGGATCCTCTCCTTCTTCACTTTTAACCTTTCAAGATTCACCTAGAACCGGTCTCTTCCATTCCAAGTAATCCTCATATAGAACCTTCATCATATCTAACATGGCGAAGAAAGTTTTTCGAAACTCTTTCTCATCATGAGAAAGTCCCTCTTCTGATGCCATCTTCTCACTTTGAGAAGTTATCTTTCTCGATCCAATCTCAGGATTCTCTTCAACAAGCTCGTCTTCACCACGATTAATCCTTTCCCTAGTAATCATGCAAACTCAAAAACCAACCGTCAACTAGCTTTGATACCACTTGATCCAAAAAGATCTTTTAAACGACAATGGTTGAGTTATTTTGCATGAGTTAAATAATAATTTAAGAAACTGATGAAATATGAAGAATTAAAGAGGAAGCATAACATCCATTAATAAATATACATATTTCAAAAAAAACATGAAGAATAGCAAAGCATAAACACCAAAGTGATAACAGAGTTCGACAATCTTGCCTACATCTCCGGGCCTTTGTCTTAGTGGGTGAGGCTTTCTTATTTATGTTCAAATCTTCAAAAGTACATCATAACAGTTCCTAATGGCTTAAAAATTGATTTGGTTTTTCTCTACCAGATCTCAAGAACCCATCAAAACTGACGTCACTGAAAACGGATGAACGAAGCTCCCAGAAATGGCTCGTAAAGGTGCTCTCCTCAATGGCTTCCCTGCATAAAAATGGCTTTGGCTCAACAATTCTTCAGCATTTATCTGTTCTGAACCTCATTTCATGGCTTCTAGAGCCTTTGGTTTATATAGGCTTGAAGTTGGAAACAAATTCCCAACTTCCCCCCAAGATCTAGCCTCAAAAAGGGCCCAAGATCCTCCAAAAATGGTCAAAATCCATCAAAACTGTTGAAAAATCAATTAAAAATATGTATTATAATGTTTTAAAACCCACTTTTGGGCTCAAATTAGGCACAACCCCCAATTTATTGGGATCCTGGTCATGTATGATCCTCCATGTGGCCTAGTGTTGGGCTAGCGCGCTGGCCCCCTCTGATCTCGGCTCCTGGTTACATGTGTATGGACATATGGTCACGACTAAACCCTCCACGCATTCACAAATGGGCTAAGATCATGGTCCATTAACCCTCGGTTATTCACCCTAGTTGACGGGCTAGCCCGACCGACCAACCGAACGCTAACCCATTGCGTGTGCAAACAATTGAACTGGAGGTTTGGATCATATGCATATCCCCATACGATAAGGGGCTAAGCTCCATACATTCTGTGACAACTATAAACCAATGGTTATATAGTGTAGTCATATGCCTACACGACAGGGCTGAAACTTCATTACAATCTGCGCCCAATGTAAAGGATCCGTGGTCATATTGCAAGGTTCCAAGGAGTGTTGCATCGGGGGCTGGGGCTAGGCCCCAACCCTCACTCTGCTCGAATATACAACACAATAAGTTTAAATATTTAATCCACGCTATAGAGGTTAATCCATACCTTGGGCGGGCTGGTAGTCTGGCCCTGCCAAAACCTTCTGACCTGGACTAGAGGTCACAGGTTCAATTCCCGTTGAACCCATAAATTTTTGCAACAGATCAACCAATGAATGGGTGCCACGTGGCACCTTACCACTTTCCCACAAACTGCCACATGTCAAGCGTTGATTCATCCAATTGTCAACACGTGTCTACCAGTTATCATCCACTATACCTGCCACTTCATTTTACGGTTGTATGACATGTACAGTCAGCTGCCACGTCAGCATTGTACAGATTGTACAGTCATCATTTTTTTTCATGTTTGGCCAAATGAACAGACCACGATATATTTTTCATACGATGTTCATTTGAGTCCGTTCAAGTTTTTTTGGGTTTGTATCAACGAGGCCTAAACACACGTCTGTTTTGAATCCATTCTGAGCATTTTTATTTTTAGGCCTTCCTGGACCCATTTTGGTCCCTGGATCCATTCTAGATCAACGGTTGTGATTGATTTCAGGAATCCGGGCTTTGGAAGTTCTGGGTGTCTAACACTTAAAATCCTTCGTAGTGCCTGACTAGTGAACTTGTGAAGGGTTTAAATCAATGGACCCCACGCTTCGTCAAATAGACAACCCAAATAATTCAAACTTCGGGCATTCAAGCGCTTGCACAATGCGGTCCTTCGTATCTCCTGAACGTCGAATTTCCGGAGTTCTTCTCCTTCCTCCACATGACCTCTTCTAGATCAATGGATAGGATGAATCTTGGCCTTTGGGGCTTCAGAAATCCTTGCTCCCAAGAAACCTTCCGCTCCCTTCCTCCGGAGTACTAGTTCTTTGGACCTTCGGATCTACTGCCACGTGTCCTTTTATTGAACCAACAACCAAGATTAACTCTGGCCTTCATGATTTCTTGACCCAAACAAAGGGTTGCCTCTATTTCTATGAAATTTTCAATCTTCGAACTTCACGATCTGACTCCGCGTGTCCCCCATCTATGGATGGCTAGGATTAACTCTGCGATTCAGGACTCTGGATGCCTTGTGAAATTTTTCAACAGTATCTACGTTCCTCTGAAGAGATTGAATTCCATACCCCACCTATTCTACTGACACATGTCCACCCTTTGATCGATGACTCAGATCGACTCTGAACTTCGGGACTCTGGAGGGAACGAACACTTCTTCCTATGTTCTCTCGGGCTTCTGGTCTTCTGGATTTGACGATCTACTGACACGTGTCCTTGGGAAGTGGATGGTTGTGATTAGATACGGCTTTCGGGACTTCCTAAATATCGCTTCCCCCATACTCCAAATCTCCCTATTGCGCGGAGTCTGAAGGACTTCAAATTTAACCTTTGCGCAACTTCTCTAGATCTGACGGTTGTCAGATCTCCTGCAAATTCCTGAATGGATCTCAACCGTTGATCTCCAATCTTCGATAAATCCTTCTTTGAACTTGATGCATGAATTTTTCAAACACGCGAAGTCTTAACAACTTACGGGGTTAAACCCCACGCTACTTCTTCAGATCTAAGGGTGACAAGAGATCATGGATCCTCCCGAATGGATCTCATCTTCTTGACACTTAAAACAAGTAAACTCATTCTCCCTTAAGGATTTCGATGCTATCCTTTCTAAGATTTAATATTTAAATTATTTCAAACCTCTGGCGCACTCCTTGCATCCATGAACTTTTGAAAATTTTTGGACTTAGATATTTTTTCAAAAACCTCCCTACGCACTCCTTGCATTCGTCTTCTCTGAGATTGCTTCAACACTTCGACTAAGCGTTGACCTGACACCCACTTTGCATGGGTCTTCTTCAAACTCTTCTCTCCACTGAGCGATTTATGCACTCCTTGCACTTCCTCTGCAAAGTTTCATGCTACCTCTTCTGAGCTTCTGATTCAATCTTGACTCGGCCTTTGCACTCCTTGTGGGCACTATGCACTCCTTGCACCAGAAATCTCAGAAGAGAAACAATTGAAACTTATACCAACATTAACAGTTTACACATCTAACTGTGAAATGCATTCTCAAGCACATAAAACAAATAAAAGAGAGAACATTATATTCACTCCATAAAACTCAAAAATAAGTAACACTATGCATTTGGAATCAAATATTTTCTTCTTGTATTCATTCAACAAAGTATGTACATGGATTCATACAACTCTCTACAATGACTAGCAGGAATACCAATAACATTTAGTAGCCTCATTTAGGAATCAGTTACATATATTTATACATGGAGGGGCTTCTTGAGCCTTCTCTCATGACTACCTATTGTCATCACATCAAATTCAAAACATCCTACTCCTAGGCTAGCTATGAATTCATGAGCATTTACAATATGGATAAGGATCGATGCTCATTATATTCACAATCTCTCTACACATTAAAGAAACTAAAATCCGCTAGGATCTCCTGAACTACTTCAACCTCCAAACATTAAAGATCATTTATTACATCTTTTTTCATAAATTCAAAATTCAAAAAAGGCGCTTCCTCCTATGAGAATCCAAATCAACTTTCATGTACACGTTGGATGATGCATTGTCCTCCTATCTAGCCTCTTTTTAATGTTGATGGTGATGCTCCTACATCATACTCCTCAGGAAAAAATATTCATGGACTCCTATCCATGAGCTCTTGCACTATATTTCCATGCTTTTGAATATCAGGTTCAGTTACCCAACTAGCATCTTCTACCGGGTGATCCTTCCACTTCACTAGGTACTCAAAATAAGTTTTCTTCTTAGTCTTCTTACCAATCATTTGATCGATAATTTTATCCATCTGTGGATTTCCTGTTGTGGGCATCTGCTTCTGCCACGATATCTCCTTCTGATCATTTATCCCCTCTGTATCATCCATCATGTAAGGGTACAGATCTGCAACATTGAATATCGGTGATATTCCCTCTTCTGGCAGCTTAAACTCATAAGTGTTTGCAGTAAACTTTCTGAGGATTTTACATGGTCCTATTTCCTTCATCTTCAATTTATTATATGTTCCCCTTGGGAACCTTTCCTTTCTCAGGTGTGCTAAAACTTGATCTCCAACTTCAAAATGAATCTCTCTTATTTTCTGATCAATTTGACTCTTATACTTTTGACTGCTATCCTGTAGATGTCCCTTTATCTGATCATGAAGCTTCTGCATCTCTACAGCAAAGTCTTATGCTCCTGCACTTCGAAACTTATCTTGTCCCAAATTTCTTAACTCTTAAATTCCTCTCAAATGTACTCCATACACTGTCTAAAATGGACTCTTCCCAGTGCTTATGTTTGGTGAATCATTATCAGCAAACTCTACTTGGGGAAGAATTTGATCCCATTGACTGTGATGTTCAGTGACTAAACTCCTCAACAAATTTCCTAAACTTTTCTGAGGGTGATATGTTGAACTGGAGGACAAGTTTGTCCCCAGATTCTTCCTCAGATTTCTCCAAAAGTATCCCATAAATTTGGTATCTCTATCTGAGACTATGCTTCTGGGTAAGCCGTGTAATCTCACAATCTCCTTGAAAAATGAATTGGCTATGTGAGTAGCATCACTAGTTTTCTGGCATGGTATGAAATGTGCCATCTTTGAGAAAATATCAACCACTACAAATATGGAATCACTCCCCCTCTAGGTTCTTGGTAATCCCAACACAGAATCCATGCTTATAGCATCCCACGACTTGTCTGGAATAGGCAATGGTTGTTACATACCAGTTTTTTGTTGTTTCCCTTTTACACATTGGCGGACTCTACATCTGTCCACAAATTTCTTCACATCAAACCTCATACCTAGCCAATGGTATGAAGAACCCAGTAGTGCATAAGTCTTATCATGGCCAAAATGTCCAGCTAATCCTCCATTGTGATTTTCCTTCAACAGGTTGTCTCTCATTGAGAATTTTGGAATACATAATTGGCTTCCTTTGAATAATAGTCCATCCTGAATTAAAAACTCCATCCACTAAATTATGTCCCTTAGCAAAGTGTTTTCACATGCTTCATAAGCCTCTTTAAAATCCGTATCTTCACGATACATTTCCTTAAGATGTTCAAACCATAATGTCTCCACTTGGAATTCTTGCATAATCAGACATCTCATGCTCAAAGAATCAACAACTTTGTTAGCACTACCACTAATGTGCTTGATAACAAAAGTAAAATTCTACATGAATTCTACCCATTTAGCATGTCTTTGGTTCAACTTCTCTTGTCTGGTTATCAATTGTAAAGCTTGATTGTCACTATACAAGACAAACTCCTTTGGAACAAGGTAGTGCCTCCATTTTTTCAAAGCTTGTATTACAACATAAAACTCCTTATCATAATTTGAGTACTTCCTCTTAGTGTCATTCAGCTTCTCATTGAGATATGCAACATGCTTATTGTCTTGGCTCAAGACTGTGCCAATAGCTACTCCACTTGCATCACACCTCACCTGAAATGTCTTCTTAAAATATGGCAGAACCAGAATTGGTTGTTATGTTATCTTTTCTTTCAATACTTTGAATCCTTTTTCATCTTCCTCTGTCCAATTAAAAGACTTATGGTTTTTTCTTATGGTGTCTAGCATGGGTGCACAAACACTATTGAAATTCCTGATGAATTTTCTGTAAAATCTTGACAACCCATGAAAACTTCATACCTATAATACATTCCTAAGAGCTGGCCAACCTTTGATTTCCTTCACCTTGTTTGGATCCATCTTCAACTCATTGGAAGAGATCACAAAACCCAAGTATATGAGTTTTGTTTTCATGAAAGAACATTTCTTCAAGTTTATTAAAAAATTCTCTTGTTGTAACCTCTTCATCACTAATGTCAAGTGCCTTAAGTGCTCTTCTTCAGTTCTACTAAAGACTAGGATATCATCAAAATATACAATAACAAACTTACCTATGAAATCCTTTAGTACTTCATTCATCAATATCATGAATGTGCTTGGGGAATTTGTTAATCCAAATGGAATAACAATCCGCTCATACAATCCTTCATTTTTCTTGAATGATATCTTCCATTCATCTCCCTCTCTCATTCTTATCTTGTGATAGCCACTTTTCAGATCTATCACAGAAAAATAATTTGCTCCACTTAAGCAATCCATCAAATCCTCCATTCTGGGTAAAGGGAATCTATACCTGATGGTGATCTTGTTGATGGATCTGGAATCTGTGCACATTCTCTAGCCTCCATATTTCTTTGGACTTAACACAGTTGGTACTGTGCATGGACTCAAACTTTCCCAGACTAAACCTTTACCCAACAATTCTTGGACTTGATTCTTAACCTCTTCATTTTCTTGAGGTGTCAACCTATATGTTTCTTTATTTGTAAGATTTTCTCCTGGAGTAAGGTCAATGTGATGATTCATACTCTTGATAGGTGGTAAAGAGCGAGGTAACTCATCCACCACTATGTCAGCAAAATTATCCAATAACTATTGAATCTCTACAGGAAGATCATCCACAGAAGTACTTGTAAGGATGACTTTGGGATTTCTCACCACAACAAATTGCATCTCATGTTCCTTCTTGAATGCATTCAAGAGTTTCGTCCCACTCATGAGAAGTATGCTATAACTAGCTTCTTCCTTCACTCATTTATCCTCCATTGGCAGCTACATATGTGTACGGTCATTCTTCTCAAGGGTGTAAGTATTTTTTCTCCCATCATGTATGACATTTCTGTCATATTTCCATGGTCTTCCCAACCAAACATGGAAAACGTCCATAGGTATGACATCACACATAATTTCATCTTTATAACCTCCTATCTTAAATTCAACATTGCATTGTCGACTTACCATGACTTGGTGTCCCTTCTGCAGCCACGATACTTTGTATGGGTTCGTATATGCAATTGTATCCATCTCTAGCTTGTCCACCATTTCTGTGGATACCATATTATTAGTGCTCCCACTATCTATGATCACTTTGCATACCCTATCTTTGGTCTTGCAAGTAGTGTTGAACAAATTGTTTCTATGAATTAGCTCTTTTGCTTCTTTCTCTAGTTTTAAGAGAACCTTCCTCATCATGAGGGATCTCCCATCTTCTATTGTTTCTGCCTCCACATTCCTCTTCTGTGCTTCTGAAATTTGAGCTTCTCCACCTCCTTCTTTCTTCTTATCGGAAAATTCCCAAGACATATGCCATGTCTTTCCATAGGCATAACATTTCACTTCTCCTCCTCTGCCTCTTCCTCTTCCTCTGGGAAAATAAATTCTTCCACCATATTGTCACCCCTCTGGAGCTTCCTCCTCTTTCTGTCTGACTATAATACTTTCCAATCTGAGCTTTGGACTTCTGAAATTTCTCTCGAACAATTCCTCTGCCTCTGTTTGGATTCTTGCCTCTGTTTCATTGGCTTTGCTTTATGGCCAACTTTTCCTCCACTTCCAGTGCCACCTGATAAGCGTCTTCTACAGTCTTTATTGTCATCATGTCGATTTCATCTTGAATTTCATATCTCAGGCTATTGATATAACTAGAAACCTTTTCTTCATCATTCTTCCTATGTCCTTCTTTGATGTTCAGTCTGTAAAATTATTCAGTGTACTCCTTCACTTACAAGCCCTTTTGTCTTAGGTTCTACAATTTCCTAAACAAATTTATCTGGTAATCCTTGGGTATGAATTTAGCTTTTAATTTACCTACCATTCTATCCCAACTTTTCAATTTTTTCTTACCCTTTCTCCTTCTTTCAACCTACAGTTCGTCCCACCACAACGTTGTATGTCCCTTCAGTCAGGTCACAACATGCTTCACCTTATTTTAATCATTGATCTCCTCATAATCGAAGAACTTGTCCAAATCACTTATCCAATCCATCAACTCTTCAACATCCAAGTTTCCCTTATACATTGGGACCTCTATTTTTTCTCTCGCCCCCGTTTTTACAACATCTCTCAACAAGCGTTCCTCTACAGCTTCCTCTCCTGCATCTCCTTCTTCGTCTACTTCTTCACTCTCAGCTTCACTGACGTCACCAGTGTCATGTTCTCTCCTATGTGTTGTATCCATGGCATATAATCTCGCACGGAGCCGCCTCGTTTCTTCTTCCATGGTTGGATTTTCTATAGGTTTGTCCCTGCGTCTTCTTGGTGACATGGTTCCAAGCTGTATCCTTCTCTTACAGATATTATTCCGCTCTCTGATACCACTTGATGCAAACCCCCTTCTACTCCTAGAGTCTTCGCAGCCTCTCGGTCTAAGAATCGCTCACTTCGGGATCTGAATCAACTCATAGGATCTTTTTGAGCCTTCAAATTCACTACAAAGGCCTTAAAACTTCTTCTTGAATGTAAAATCCACCTTTCGGGGGTCCCCAAGCACTAACAAATGCTACCCAAAAATTGTGGACCAAAATCATGGGTTAATCCTCAAGTATCCAAAGAATTCGAGACTTCGGAGCTATCCTACTTCGGGAGTCTCAACAGAACAAATCTCCAATCCTTCTAAACACCGAAGTGATGGAGCACCAAACCACAGTAGGGATCGGTGGTTCACAACATCCACTCCAATCTACAGTTGTGATTGATTTTGGGAATCCCAGCTTCAAGAGTTCTAAGTGTCTAACACTTAAAAGCCTCTGGAGCGCTTGACTAGAAAACTCACAAAGGGTTCAAATCAACAGACCCCACGCTCCATCAAATGGATGACCCAAATCTAATTCGGACTTCATGCATCTAGGTGCTTGCACAATGCGGTCCTTCGTATCTCCTGAATGCCGAAGAGCCTGAGTTCTTCTCCTTCCTTCACGTGTACTCCTCTAGATCAACGGCTAGGATGAATCCCAGCCTTCGGGACTTCGAAAATCCTTGCTCCCAAGAAACCTTTCACTCCCTTCCTCTAGAGTACTAGTTCTTCGGAGCTACAGATCTACTTCCACATGTCCCTTCGCTGAACCAACGACCAATATTAACTCCGACCTTCATGAGTTCTTGACCTAAACCAAGGGTTGCCTCTATTTCTTTGGAGTGCTCAGTCTCCAGACTTCACGATTTGACGTCACATGTCCCTAGTCTATGGATGGCTAGGATTAACTCCGCGATTCAGTACTCTGGACGCCCTGTGAAATTTTTCAACAGTATCTTCGTTCCTCCGTAGAGCTTGACTTCTGGACCCCACCTATTCTACTGACATGTGTCCACCCTTTGATCGATGGCTCAGGTTGACTCCAAAATTCAAGACTCCAGATTTCTGGTCTTATGGATTTGACTATCTGTTGACACGTGTCCTTGGGAAATAGACGACCGTGATTAGCTCTATCCTTCGGGACTTCAAAAATCCCGCTTCCTCCACACTCCAAATCTCACAATTATGAAAATTTGGACATGGATGTTCATTTCAAACTTTTTGGGTAGGTTATTTTCATTGTTTTGGGAGGGAGTTACCTTTGTTACCATTCTACATGTTCACAACCATTATTATCCATGGATCTTTCTTGCAATTGTTTACAAGTATCCCTGGGAATCCCATGGCTTTACATGCAATTCATTTGGGATTATAATGGTTTTGTTTCATTATTCTAGTCCCACATATTGAATTTGGGAATACACCCTTATGTTTGGCATGGTATGGGTCTTTATCAACAATAATACAACCTGGGTATCATTACTTTTTGTTTTCCTTCCAATCCAAAACATGTTTTGACCTCATATTGGCTTGTTGGTTTCAACCTTATAGGTAATGTGTGGCACCTGCATCTTTCACTTTATAGTTATTGTTTTGTTTTTTTTTCTTTTATTTCATTGCATCCTTCACTTTATAGTTATTGTTTTTGGTTTTTTTTTTTTTAATTTTGTTGGTGGGCATGCCTTTGGTTCGTCTGTTTAATACCTAACCCATATGCTTTGAGTTATCATTGTTTTTTAAGAATCATTTTCTATACTCCTAAGAATGTGTTTGATTCCTTGTAAATACAAATGGTGGTACATCATTTTATGCCTCAGCTCAGCCTGCATTGAAACCTCTTATCATTCCTAGCTTTGCAATGGATCCTAGAGTGTGTTATTTCACTCTCATACATCACTAGATATGAATTCTTGTTGGCTTATTTGATTTTGAATGGAATGCATTGACCCATTCATGTTTGGTTATCACTTAACACAGTTTGTCATTCTATTTGTGTATGGTACATAGAGCTTGTTGTCCTTCGACATTTCTCAATATTCAGACCTACTACCTATCTTAGTAGACCTACATTTATTTCGGAATACACTTGTTTGTTTCGACATGTGCATAAAATTTTGGATACCATAATCCAACCTCTTGACAAGAATTTGAACATGTATTTGTCTTCTAATTTGCATAGGAATATCATACATCCTACATTTTGGTTATATATAAGTTGTGGGTTTCAAAATGTTGAGTAACTAATCAAGCTATGAATTGATTATACTATTTGCATTTGAGTGATTTTAGAGAAATTATTTTAATACTTTTGAAATATATTAGCTCCATGTTTGACATGAACAATAAGGCTTATATTGCAATGATAATAGATCGAGACTTTCATTGGAGACATTGGATATGTTAATGTTTCTCTCTCTTAGTGCACCTCATGCTCTAAATGAGATAGATTGGAACTCTCTTTATGATGTATGGAAATAAATGAAAGTTAGAAAGCCTCTTCCACTAGGCAAATAGATTTATTTTTCAATTATGTAGTCTCTAATACTTTTGAACAATATCAAATGAATGGAAGAATAATAAGTTTGCTTATTATTTTTTATTGAAATGTGTTAAATAATGTAAAATAACAAAAAAATTGTGCATATTACGAATTTGAAAGAAAAAAACAAAATTATGAGGTTTTATTAAAATTTTATAACTTTTTATGTAATCATTCTTTAATTTTTAATATTGTAAAGATTTGGAAGGATAATATTTTATTTTTACATTTTTTTTTTTATAATGGGTTTACTTAATGTACACTTGTCAATTGAAGTATAATTATTTTTTTAGCTTTTCATCCTTGAAGGGTTGAATGATTATATGCCCTTGTTATACATTTATTTGCCACTTGATCACTTGATGGGAATCATCTAAGAGTCAATAGTCTGAGCCACTGAATCATGCCACTTTTTTCCTTATATTAAAGTACTTTTATGCATGGTTGCTAGCTTCCCATTAACATCCTGTGACCAGGAAGTATTTGTCGCTCCCTATCCTCTCGCAAGGAGCGACCAGTTGCTTCCTGCAAGAATGCAGGGTGCGACCGGGTCTGTTACTCCCTTGTTAGGATTGGTTTCATGAGATGAGATTCAAATTGTAAGTTGTAAATTGTTTTCATTTGATCAATAGAATATGCATGTGACTTTCCCTCTTATTTGATTGTATATGATTATTGTAATTAAAATTTTTATGTTATATAATTAGATCTATAATAAATCTACACATAATATATTTGATATTGTGAAAGGATTTTGCTTGTGTCTTCATGTGTGTAGATCCACATTGACAAGAGCAAAGGACATCTTCGAAAAAGAAAGCAATGGAGGAGTGTGCAGGGACAACCGTTAGGTAACCAAGTAAGCTCTTTAATCCATTTACTTATAGATCATTTATGTGTATGATTTATGTCTAGGAAGGTCTATAGTTTGTATCTATATTATGTCTTAGGTCTAGGGAAAGCCTAATAGAAATAACTCTTGTAGGGTGAAAATATCCTACAACAGATTGGTGACTCTGGTGGGGATGCCACTACTGTTTAGTTAGTTTTTATTCCTTAGTTTCTTTGATTTGTCTTTCCAATATCCTTGCTTGTTGTAAGCTGCAATTTTTGTTCTTGATCTGTCAATAAGCCTTTTCCAAGGCTATTTGAAAATTATCGATCTCAAATCCGATAGATTTGCTCTAGACCTATTTCTTTTTGAAATCGTACGATCATGTTCGTGGTTTTTTTGTGTACACAGAGAGACCTTGCCTTTGTTGGTCGCCTATTGCTCCATCATTAGGTGTGACTTCTCTTACAACTGCACTACCTGGTGCGACTAGTGTTTTTGTTCGCTTGTTGTACCTCTGCAAGGTGCGACTGGTCATTTTGTGATAATTAACAGGGCCTGACCAAGCTTTCAAAAATCTATTTTTGAAGGGGATCCTTCAAAAAACAGCCCAGATCTGTTTCTTTTTTTTTTCTTTCAGCCCTCCAGATCTCTTTTGGATCTGTTCCAACAATCATTGTTGCAATATCTTTCAAAATCACTTTGAAATATTTTCCTTTGTGTGCCATTTTATTTTTTATTAAAAGCACTTTTTGCTTTTGTGGGTACGGTTTAGATCATTTAATATCACCCCCCAGACTTTTAAAGTGTTGATGGCGCTTTTCTACAGAGAGTCCATTTATTTTTAGAAATATTTTGGATGTTCTTTTGGGTTTACTTCCATTATTTAAACAAAGCCAACTCTCTTGATTTGCATTTCATCCTAAAATGAAATTGTTTTTTCAATTTATTTGAAAACTTTATCTATCGTTGAAACCTTGAATTTTGCGTTGACGACATTCTTGTGCTTGGATCTTCTAGTCCTTGGGTGCTTGTTTTTGTTTATATTCCTTAGCTTTTGAATTCTTTGCGAGTGTCATTGCATACTTTCATTTTTTTGGAAAACAAGAGAAAAAGAAGAGTTTTTTTTCTTTAGTTTTTATCCAATTTGAAAAGAAAAACAAAAAGAAGTGTTTTGGTACGTAGTTGAAAAGGCTCATTTTTGTTTGGAAGTTCGAAAATAATAATTTGGTAGTTTTTCATTTCAATTTTTTTTCCATTTGATTAAAGAAAAATGAAAGTTGCATGCTTTTGGGTGTTCATTGTTTTTTCTTTTAAGAAAATATCTCTTCTCTTTCCCACAGTTAGAATTCATCGAAAGGAAAATATTTGCATTTCATTTTTGTTGCATTATTTTGGAGTCAAGTCTTCACACCACTAGTTTCACATTCATACACCCTCCTAAGTAAAAAAAACTATTAAAATCAACCAACGTGCTAATAAAATGACCTAGACATTTTTTTTAGTACACCAATAGTAGCTTAGGGTTAGAGTCTTTGGACTAGGAAAAGTGAGTAAATTGTCCAAGACTACTAAATAGATTGTAGAAAACTAAAGAGGAATAAAATCCAATTGTTGTATAGGCATAGATGAGAACCCCCTCTATAACACAGGGTCTAAACACGATCTCGTGTGCGAAAGAGAAATGGAGACTACCCCTCCAAAGCTTGACGAATCGTAGTGGAAAGAGTGTATATTGGGGGTTTTTCTTGAGTGTTACTAGTTCATTTAGTCTCGGTGCTTCGTGAATCTCAAATCTGTTAGGGGTCCTCACGAGTCTTACTGGTCAACTTGTCTTCATTCCTCTGAAATATCTTCGGACTTTGTTATCATGTGCATATGTTCGGTCCCGAATGTACCCCCCCAAAGGTTGACTGTGAGTTGGTAACCTTAATGACCTTTCCTAGATATCTACATAGGTACTGTGGAGGGATTCCCACGGTACCTAAGGCAGACGTCGTATCACAAATTCAGTACCCTTGGAGGGTGATCCCGCAAAAGCAAGGGTTGCTTGCACCAAGAAGGGTTGTTGTGTGGAGGTCGAGGTAAGTCTTTCCCATATCTTCTCTAACAAATTGACATCCCATCTTCGTAAGATCCTTCTCTATATTTTTTCTTTGTTGATTACCTGTATTTTTTTAGGGGTGTGTTTCTTTTAAAGTTCGTAGTTTGCCTTAGAAATCATTACATTTTCACTATGGTCGATCACGGGGTTCGTATATCTCGAAGAATACAAGGGTTAGACCATGAAGATCACGATCATCCAAACAACCCTTCCAACAAACGAATAGTTAAGGAAGAACTTGTCTCTGAAATGCGGAGCGTAGGTCCCTTCGGTGACCCAGTTGAAGGGGCGGTTGAAACCTTCGAAGAAGGTAACTTCCTCCTTCCCACCAATCCCCCTCCCTCACTAGTCACTCTGGTACCTAACCATTTTAATCTTAAAAACCATCCCCTGCTATCTAACATGTATAGTAGACAATATTATGGCATGCACGCATCAACATCCACCTCTACGAATGGAATAATAATACTCCCAATGGATCCTAAAATTGTTTCCCTAGCACACATTACCACTTATGGCACCTTTCCTTGGTGGCCAACATTGTTGAACCCAATAACCCCACCAAAAATATCTATGGGAATAACTCTTGTTCCCACCACTAGAACTGAACCTAGGTTGACACCAAGCGCAATACTTGGTCGTCCTCTAAAAATTCACTCTAGTCAAGTAGTGATCAATGTTGTTTCCTCGGGCCCTACAACAAATACCTTGTCTTTTCACCCCTCCATTCAAGTAGGTAACTTAATGACAATCACCCAAATTTTTTATCCTACACCAACTATTCATACAAGAGGTTCTTCTTTACCTCCCACTAAGGGGGGGGGGAATTCTAACTGGGGGAGAATCCTTAACCGCAGGGCCCTGTTCAAAATGGGGGAAACAATCAACACGGGGACAACAACCACCATGGGTACAACAACCAGTTGGGTGGAAACCCTCAGCTGCGGGTCCATTTTCAGCCTGGGGGAAATAATCGGCTGGGGGGAAACCCCTCGCTTTGGGACAACAACCATTTTGGAGCCCATCCCTTACTAGAAACCAATAAGGGAAACCCCTGACTAGGAACTGAACTCAACCCTGGGGGAAGGTCATTTCCACATTCCCTTCCACTACTTTTACTCTAGGCCATAGAAGTATTTATTCAGGATGACCATATCTGGGAGTGGCCAACACTTTATGGGGTCAACCTCCTTTAATGAAAATCCCTATGCAAGGAGATTTCCTCGCCCAAACAACGAACCCCCTGATGCCCACTCCCCAACCTTCTCAACCTTCATATATGGGAGGAATAATAGGTATTACAATGCCAAATCAACTTGTATACGGTCCTACTAGTACTCTCATGCCACATCAGTATTATCAGTACTCGTAGACAAACCGACAACTTCCTTTTCTGGCCACATCAAATTTGTTAGATTTGTCCCATTTGATGAACGATCCCATACTCTGTGCCCCATTTTTCCCCCCTAACCCCACAAAACTCTTATCTGACATTCCTAAGTTTGACAGAAAACCTGGAGAATATCTAAACAACCACGTCATGACCTTCCATCTTTGGTGTTCTTCAAACTCCTTGATGGATGATTCCATCTGGTTATAACTTTTCCAAAGAAAATTCACAGGAATGACATCTAAATGGTATATTGAGCTGCCACATAACTCTTTTGGTGACTTAAACACTCTCTCCATGGAATTTCTGACTCACTTCCAACTGCCCATTCAGTATGAGACTGGTACTGAGTTGTTGACCTCACTTTGGCATTCTACCTCCACTCACATTTCTGATCACATTCATGAATGGAGGCGACGAAGACAGTTGATTAAAGCCACCATCTCAGACCAACTCTTGGCAGATTGGTTCACAAATTCTCTTTTAACACCCATAGCAGAGACATCGCCATGAGAGGCATTGTAACCAAGGAGAAAGTAATCAGTCATGCTTAGTATTTAGACTTGGTCTATTCCCAGTCTGGCACATTATAAGATATGATTCCCAACACTCCTCGTATGTCGAATGATCAATCAAAACCATCCCTAGGACCCCACGTCAGTGGTATGATTAGTCTCATATCTTCCACTACAATTAGTCATTTGATTGGGCAGCTTATTCAGTCCCATATCTTCCACTACAATCCCACCTCTTATGTGCCTGCTACCACCTCCACATTGGCCCTTTCTCAAACCTTCGAGGTAAACTCGGTGCAATCAACCACACCCAAAAACCTACAACAATCTAGATGAAAAAAGAAAGGTAATAGTAATAAGAAAAAGAATAATCATTTTGAGTAAACAGGCCCAAAAAACCAAGACCCCAATGTTGGGTGAAAAATTAAACGAAAGGAAAAATACCCTTGCATGGTATGTAAGGAGGACCACTACACTAAAGAATACCCCCGCCTTGTTGAGGTTCATCAATACCTCAAATGAGGGGGAACTCCTTCCCAACCAACAATATTAACTAATCCCCCCCCCTTAGTAACAACAAATGATAGCACAAACCCACGCACCCCCACCCAGGGGCAACACAGAGTCCTCAACGACAAACGTTTTGATGGTTAAATATATGGTGGCATTAAACACTAAAGCCAAGAACTATGAATCCACGGAGGCAGAACCTTCATCAAAGGATCCTCCACCAACTTCACCACCCACTGGCCCTCTCATGTTAGAGAAAATTGATTATGAACCTTCCATCCACCCTCCCAAAGGGGTACTTTGACAGACCACCCACAATCTGAATGCTCAGGCATCCCAACACTCTAGCATAGTGGAAGATCTTACCAATTACCTGTGCACCTTGTCCGCACTTAAAGTATTGCATATTTTCCTACACATCGAAAAGCCTTTCAGTCAGCCATAGGGGGAATATACCCTTCATAGTCTACCATTATTTCCTTTGACACGAAACAAAGTGAGCCACGCCTGTCAAACCAACTAGCATTGAAAATTACAGCTCGATGTTTGAATAAGAACATTTTTCGTATGGTGATTGACGAAGGAGTGGCCACTTGTATTATGTCTTTGTCATGTTGGAAATCCATTGGTTCTCCACAACTCACCACATCCTCAACCATCCTTAAATATTTTGATGGACATTACTTTAAATCCCATGGAATTCTCACCTCCTTATCTATTGAGCTCAGGAGAAAGACTATCTATGTCAAAGTTGAAGTGCTCGACGCCACACTCGACTACAATCTGATCTTAATACGTACTTGTCTCTACGCAATGAAGGTTTTTGCATCCACTTTATTTCGCGTTGTACAATTTCCACATCAAGGAAAGATAATTACGATTGACCAATTGGATTATTACACCCCTGACTTGTGTGCCAATCTGAGTTCTAATGTGCCCTTTGTAGTTGAATCTTTTAGGGGGTATGAAAGCGTCGATGAATTTATGTTTAAAGATCCATCTATTATGGGGATATTCCCCCTCCATGCTCTCGTCAACATGATCTCTTATGTCGTCGACACACTCCTTGGTTCTTACGATCCTTGGGTGCTTCCTCACCCTTCGGAAGTAGACTCTTACGAAGCTACTATGCCATTTTCACCAGTTGAATTATCATATTCAGTTATACATTCAATAGGTGAATCTATTAACACCGATCTTAGTCTCCCACTAGATGAGGAACTAGATATATTCTCTTAGCCTTATTGGGTTAACTCTCCATTCACTTCACATGACCTCCTAAATGATGCTTTACCTTCATACAAGGCCATCATGAGAGAAATGAATTTAGGAGAGAGATTGTGGGAAGATCCACATCATCAATCATCTTTCCTTCCTATTCAAGAAAAATAAGAGACACACACTCAAACCATCATTTCAACCAACGACCAAGATCAATCCCACTTCCCTTCCAATTCATAGTCCATTTTATCTTAAGGCAACCTCGGTAACATCTCAGAAATTGTTTCAATTCATATTTCAATGAAACTTGGGGTCATGGAACACATCTAGATAGGTGCAGCTTGTTCCCTTGACAAAATTGAATCTTACACTGCCCTATTCAAAGAATTCCACAATATCTTTTCCTGGTCCTATGGAGAAATTCCGGGAATAGACCCCCGAATTGTTGCACATAAAATTAAGACTTACCCCAGATCTCATCTTATTCGACAACAAATCTGACCATTCCACCCTAGGAAAGTTGCAGCAATCAAGGTGGAAGTTGAAAATTTATTGAATGTTGACTTTATATACCCAATACCCTTGACTGAATGGGTATTGAACATTGTACCCATTACTAAAAAACAGGGCACTATATGTGTATGTGTTTATTATAGGGATTTAAACAAGACTTGTCCCAAGGAAAATTACCCCACCCCTTTCATCGACCATATTATCAATGATTGCACCAGATGCAAAGTATTTTCATTTATGGATGGCTTCTCTGGCTATAATCAAATCAAAATCATTCTGGAAGATCGGCACAAAACAACTTTCATTTTCCCTTGGGGAACTTTCGCATATCGAAAGTTACCTTTTGGCCTTAAAAATGATGGTGCAACATTCCAACGAGCCATGTCCTACACCTTCCATGACATTAAACATATCGTACATCCATATCTGGATGACCTTTCGGAAAAATCTGGGAGGCACAAAGATCATCCAGAACACTTGAGACAAGTTTTTCTATGTTGTCGACATTACAACATTCATTTAAACCCACACAAATGCATTTTTGTTGTGGAATCCTTTCGCCTTCTCAGTTTCATTGTTTCCAGGTTTGGGATCAAAGTTGATCCCTTGAAAGTCGAGGCAATTTCCAAATTGCCTCCACCTCACTCTATAGCCCAACTTCAAAGTTTGCAGGGGAAAGCAAAATTTTTACAACACTTTGTCTCCAACTATGCGAAATTACAAAAGGTTTCATGTGTTTACTTAAGAAAGGTGTTTCATTTATTTGGGATGAGAAAGATCAACACTCCTTTGATGGTTTAAAACACATGCTCACATCCACACCTTTATTGAAACCTCCCAACTATAACCGGGACTTTTTAATATATCTCTCCACTTCTGAAAACACCATTGGCATGGTGCTTGTCCAAACTGACGATGAACAAAATGAACATGTCATTTACTATCTCAGTAAGGACCTTGTTGGCACCAGACTTCATTACGCTTATGTTGAGAAGTTGGAACTGGTAGTTGTTTTTGTTGTCCAACTTTTTCGGCATTATATTCTCTTGCGAACTACCACCATTATATTTGACGCTAACCCAATGTAGTATATCATGTCACGTTAGTTTCCTGAGGGCAGATACTATAAATGGATTGTTATCCTTCAAGAATTCGATCTCGAGTTCTCTACCGCCAAGTCCAAAATATCCTTGGTATTCAAAAATTGATGACCGACCTTCCCCTAGTCCATGATGAATCCGTGGTACAAGATTTGTTACATGATGAATCTTTGTTTCTCATCGAATTGTCTGATCGATGGTACGAATATGTGTTAATATATCTGCAAAAACAACTTTTTTAGCCTGAAT